>JARJLF010001756.1:0-63287 GCA_029378395.1 Mycena leptocephala
CAATATACGTGTTGGCATTCTCTGGAACAATAATAAGGGCGATGACATCCAGTGCACTGCTTGAAGTCCGTTTGTGGATATTCTGCCGCACTAAATATCGGATCCGTATTAAGCGTTGCATATGAACTAACCATTTGTCCAACACACCTGCATATTTGCACATGTCACCAAACCTTCGGCATGCGTCGAATCGAAGCTGCTTTCAATCTACAGGTGCTCCATCATCAAGTTGTAAAATGCCTGCCATTTACCGAGGAGCGGATTGTCAACAACCGAAGGGTCGCTCAGGTCGATTAGAGTATTCAGTGCAGGAGACATTGTCTCGATTTGGGCGAGTACAGTGTGATACACCATATGTGCTGGGAGGAGCTCTGTCAAGAGGCCCATGAGGGCTGACTGCGCAAGGGGAATTCTTCTGAGGATTGCGATTGCGGTTATATGGAGTAGTCCCGCCCGCAACGCGGCGACGATCCAGCGATGCTCAGAATCAGCAGTCGCCAGGTTAATGACGGTATCCATGCACCAAGCAATGATCTCCTGAGGGGTAGTTTGCCAATCAACAGCATGCAGTGCTCGTAGGAGAGGTGTGATGATACCACGTGACAATAGCACTCCGGACGTGGCCGGAGCGTATTCCTGGATGTCGTCTATTAAGCGCAATGCACAAACGAAGCAGAAGAGAGTGTCCCGGTCCATTGCCACCGGGATGAGACATCTGATATGTCGGCGGATGGTGCCCGCAAGATCGTATAAAGTTCCGCCTGAACCTTCTACAAGTTCCGCAAGATTCGCGGGATTGGACACCTTGAAAAGATAATGTATGATGTGACAGAGACTGGAGAAGCGTGAAGGGAAAGCCCAGGGATCCAAGTCCAAAGTTTCCCGCCAGATACGGGCGATCAGGGTACGAACACCCGATGTGGCGTCGACCGCCGCGAATGTGGTAGGGTCTGAAAGCATTGGGCCAATTATGCAGGGATAAACGGTATACCGTGACTGGAAGTGGCGTAGAGAAGGAAATTACAGCTGTTTGCAGAACTAATGACACTATCTAAAAATAAATGAAAGAAGAGCAGTTTTGAGCTGCCAGATTGCCAAGCCCATTTCTCATCCAATTTTCAGCGGATTTCTTCGAGAGTAGGCGCGTTCGAAACCGGGTAAGCGGGGCTTTCATACCGTATCCTACTTGCTAGGTAAATTACGTAATTTAACTGTTCCAAAATTTCGGCAGTCTTGTTTGAACCAACCACGGCAATGGCCCTTTCTCGGCCGCTAGATGGCCGATTCAGATGAATCCAGATGATTCTGAAAGCTGTGATTGAGGCAAAGCTCCATGGTAAACTATATTTTGGTTTTTCCTCAAGGCAACCTGCTAGGAATGAATATTCACTACCAATCAGTAAATCCATTCTTGCGGGTGCCCCTCATGTGTGTTTCATTCTAGAGCGCTGGGATACAGATTGCCTTGATGTACACTTTCGGAATCACCTGGATTCATGCGAATCGGTTCTCTAGTGAGGGAGCAAAAGCCGTTGCCGCGTCCCGTTCAAACTAGACAGCCGGGATTTTGGAAGATTCAATTACGTAATATACCAGGTGAGTAGGGTACAGTATGAAAGTCCCGCTTACTTGGTTTCGAACGCGCCTACTCTCGAAGAAATCTGTGGAGAAATGAATGAGAAATGGACTTGGCAATCTGGCACCTCAAAACTGCTTTCTTTTAACTATTTTTAGATAGTGTCATTACTTTTGCAAACAGCTGTAATCGAAATACAGTCAAAGCTGTCTTAACCCATAGCTGCCATAACCCATAATTGCCCAAAAGCCATACTTCTTTGGCGGATTTTGCCTCATTTTTGGCAGGGATAACCCATAAATCTGCTGTAGCCCATACCCTGGAGCATCCACCGCCCCCTATGGGTTAAAACAGCTTAGACTGTATGTGTCAGTAAATTCGATCCACGGCCACACTCGGACCCAAACGTGCGGCAATGTTTCAAGTAGTAACAGTTCCCTCATAAGGAGAGCAGCGATACCCTCCATAGAGGTATGCACGATAGATGGAATTGTCAGAGGCTGCGATATCGGCGTGACTGTCCAGATCCTCTGCGATCAGCATTTCAGCCAAGTTAAGATTTGCAAAATAGACCGGAAGCAGGTCGCGAGACATAAGAGCTGGGTTGGATTTGGTGAGGTGGAGTAGTCGCAAGAGGTCTTCGAGCGATTGATCTTCTGCTGCATATGCAAATGTCTGAAATTTGGTTAGAATGACCGCCACATGTATACAGTGAGGATTACCCTGAGTCGAGCCGGGCTGTGAAATATCTCCCAGCCGGACCGACGTATCCATCTCGAGAAAAAGAAAATAGAATCGGACTGTAAGCCGACTGAGAGCATCAGGCACTCCTGGGCGTAATGAGAATGATGCGCCCAGCAGACAGGGCTCTCGGAGTTGAGAGGAAGACGCAAAGAGATCTGGGCCATGTGGCAAGGTGGCTGTGTAGCTCCATCAGTTAATTAAGCTTCGGCATTTTCCACCGGTATTAGCCGAGAGCTCACGTTTGAAATTGAACTTTGAACATGTCCTCGAAAATCGGAACCCGACCACTTTGCTCTTCTCATCCACCGCTCGACGAAAATCTTCGCCAACTATTCAGACGACTTTCCCTATGTTTCCCCAATCGCAGGAATTTCTGACTGCTGGGCTCAGGCGGCGCCTCTGGGCCTGAGGCTCTGGCCGTCGATCTCCCTGTTGTGTATCCCCTGGTTTTCTCTCATTCAAAAACCTCACACTTGTTGCCCAGCGGATCAACCAAAATCTAATTAAGGATTCCTCGCTTTCCTCGCACTCCCGGTCCCAGTTATGCACCTCCCGCCATCGGATTGCGGACTGGAAGACGAGGCATGAATAAATTTCTTGGACGGAAGGTTCATCCGCGCGGATTGGATTCATCCATGGCCTGATTTAGTGGCGCACACCTACCGCCGATATGCTGAAACCTTTGCTGGGTACCCGGATCCTTTGACTGCGACGATATTTTATTTCTTATTTTTCTTATTTGTACAGCCCAATCACTCCATAATATACACCCACGGCCCCTATTTTATCACGTCAGCACTACTGGTCGTGATTCCCCTTCTCCGACCTTCTCGGGGTCACTCCTCACTTCCATGGCCCTCCTTGGAAACCCCGGAGGCGGATGTCGGCATTCGAAGGCTTCTTAGACCCTAGGACAATATGATGAAATACGTATGTCGTTACGATCTATCACGGCTTCGAACCATCTACCCCTTGTGTCAGTCAATCTTAAATAGGTACTTCCCCGTCGCTCTTCGGGCGATCAGCTCAGCCTGTACTGAGCCTGCCCTTCTGCCAGGTGTACAGATGGATCATGAATGGGTAATGGGTGGCCATGAAGGAAGGTTGGCCCCCCGGCATATACTCTATATATATTGCCACAGTGATCGTGTTCATTCAAGTCTGCCAGTGTATTGGACAGCAGTCTCTTGGCTAAAGAGATTATGGTGCGTTCTGAACTCACGGACTCATTTTTCTGCCCTATTTTGTTTCCGCCCTTTCTTTGAATGACCGTCATTTCGAATTCGAATCAAGGCCCTGTGTCTATACATATCTCTGACATGATCTAGATGGCCAGACTGTCCGACCTGCTCAGGCGAGTCCATTGTCCTAGCCCGAGGACGACACGCGGCTTTCATTCCCTTCAATTCAACGGAGTGTGGCAATTACAGGGGATACTGGCGTATGCCGTGGTCTCTATCAAGTTCACCAACCCATTTCCGATTGCTTTGGCCTCCCGATCCCGAGCACCCCGACATCTCCTGGTGGCACCGTTCTAACTGTCATATCAAACGCCTCAGTTTGCCGATGGGAAGCCAAATGATATGTTTGACCCACTGAGTACTAGATCTCCGGCTCAATATGGTGACGCACGAATAAAATCTAAAATATACCCAGCTGCCAGGCATTGTTGGTCCATTCAATGCTATGGAGGATGTGCGAGGGAAACGAGTGTGCATTTTTCAAGCGGCAGCCGTCATGGTGGCTCATTCCTTCGCTGGATCATGTACCTCGCAGCACTGTCTTGTAATCACCATTCAGCAAGGTGACAGCTGACGCAGCTATTTTAGACCCTTGAAATGACATTTCACTGGTGGGACAGAGGTGGCTATTTGCGGTGCTGGGAAAAAGTGCGAGTACGAAATAGAGAATAGCCACGGACAAATGTATCAACATGGACGGCGACACCTCGATCGAAGTAATTTGGAGGGGGTACATGACATCTCGTAGGCTGTGCTGCAGTGCACGGGCAACATTCGGATAAATGAGCGCAGCCTGAGCACCTAGGTTAATTCTGTGAGAGCGCCGCTGATTTAGAATGGGCGGTTCTCGGTCATAGTCTAAAATTTTTGTGATCAGTGACAGCGGCATTTGAAGGTTGATCAGCCAACGCGGTGTTTGGAGACACTCTAAATTATAAAGAGACTTTGAAAGCTGTCGTTCCGACTGATCCACCCTTCCCCCTTCCACTACATTTGAATGCCACCATGGATGACAAACCCTACGAGAATCTTGAATTCCCCTCGGACTCGACTCCAGAGGAGCCTAAAATCGGATCGTGAGCAAATTCCTTGCCAATCTCAGGCTCGCGGATCGCGAGAAACGGGTTTTAATCTGGTCGCGGCAGCAGAATTTTCCCTGGCTCGCACAATTTCGTGGTGGCCGGTGGCTCATTCCACGTTACAAACTACGCGACTCCTTCCACAGCTGGTGCGCTGCTTTTTGCGCATTTTCAAGAAATTATACTGATGAGATGAGCAGACTTCCGGACAATTCCCGTCGGAGACATATTTCTCCGAGAAGAACTCGAATTTATGGGAAGTTCGCGTACCGTCGGCCGCCGTAATCGATGTTCTGTTCGTCGAGTATACTCTGCCAGAGTCATGGGTCTGGAGGGAAACATGACAGTGGCCACATACCACGGCGATGGCGCAGAAGGGGTTCGTGTGACTCCAGTATCCTGCTAAATATTAATCTAAATCTGAGCAGAAATGGCGAGACGATATTCTGCGATATTCATGGCTTCGGTGAGTGAGCAGCAATACGGCTATGCGATGTTGATGGATTTGTCTATCAGCCATCCATGTTTCATCCAACTATGTGGGATCGCAAAGACGCCTACGATGCATGCTGCAGTCTTTCATGATGGTGCGACACAGCATTTACAAGCTATCGCTGTCACTGAGGCTTGGTCTGAATTAGATCTGATACCTTTTCTGCATTTCGTAGAACTTCATCGTCATTCCCCAATATTGGTCGTGTATATTTACCGGTATTGTGTACACTAATCCGTCATGTCTCCCTTTCTCGGGTACTGAGTTCATATCAGGCTACGGATTTCTGGGTATGAATACTCAACCGTCTTGGCCAGCTCACTAAGAATGATGCAGGCGGCGCGTGAATATTTCCGCCCACCTCTCAGCAGTCCCTTGTGAGTCCAGTCATCCGGATACCTGAGCGTCTTCACACTATCTCCAGGAATCAAGCCAGTGCACATTCTGGATATATCGCTCAACTGGCCGACTCTGCGCGGAACTCATACCGAGCAACATTCGCTTCTGGTATTTGTTCCGGGACAAGATATCCCGCCCTCAAAGATTCAATCCTTTGAACGGACCAGCCCAGGAGGCCATGGTTCTGGGTTCTGTGACCCTGGCACAGTATCATTCAATATGCTGCTACAATCTATCCCAGTGTCGAACCATCGTTTATTCGACCCCTGCAACGATAAATCTGGGCGGAGTCCTTCCCAGCTTTTCCCGTAATGAAGTTTCATCTGAGATTGCATTCCTCCCGCATTTAGATGTGAAGGTTGGCCGTTGGGCTGGAGCAGCGGGACAGGTCATGAAGGATGGGTGGACCCGGTATTTTATTCGTGTGGTTGGAAGGTGATATATCCTGATAGTTTTCATTCAAGTTTCAACTCAGCTGAGGTGGTGAACCGTATACTCTCGGCAAACATGGCGTCCTATGCTCTGGGATGGACTTGGCTCAGTCAAGCGAATCACATTTTCACCCATCTGCGCATCACATCCAATTTCGAGAATTATGGTACGCTTTCAACCCAATTTTTGTTTTATTTTTCGGTAACATATTCAAACAGAGTACGTCTCGCACATTGATTTTGAGATCGCAATATCTGCGTATACGAACGATGGACCCTCTGGCTATTTATTCGTCTGCCCAGCAAACGATCTTCAGACCGGCCCCTCGTCATTTAGATGGCCAGACTGTCCGGCATACTGGTCTCTCGATCCAATGGGTGTCGAACCCCTCAGCAGGGACGAAGCAACACACCTCGGATTTCCCTCTATCGAGTTCAGAATAGGTGCATGCAGGCGATCATGGGATGCTAGCGTCTACGTCGGCCTCCGGCAATTCCACCAGGCAAAAGGCTTTGATCCCGACAGCCAGGACGTCGCGCTTCATCTTGGATACCCACTTTATCAAATATCCGCACGCGGTGAGCCTAAAGAATCCCGAAAATTCCTGTCTGATATCATGCGATAGTGGGATCTGGTTCAGAGCAGGATCATCCAACCGAGGGATCTAGAATTCATGAACACGCACCTCCGTCCTCAAAGTCCTTCAAAATTGCGATGAATGTGCAGCTGGGAATCATCCTCTTCCTTGTCGTCTGTTGGCTACACGAGCACCTGGGGGGCCTTCACTAATGTACAGGGCGGTGTTACGAAAAAAATATCATTCGGTTGGATTTCATCCGTAATTCTTCTCAGTCGTATGGAATATATGGACAAACATGAGAAATAAAAGAATGCAACACTCATCAAGGCGAATAGCCTGCTCCTAGTCAGTAATGTATTTACGAATCCAGCGCTCGGAACGTTCGGTTAAAGCTCGCCCTTGATCGGAACACAAAGATGCTAGATCGCGAATTGAGTTAGCCAAGAGTCGAGGACGGGGGTGGTTATCGGCGTCAGGAGCTGGGTGGAGAAGGGAGTAGGTGGAATCACACGCACATTCTTCGCGACCGCATGGGCGTGCTTGTGCACCATCGTGTGGCAGTTGTACCCGTACCTGTGGTGCCTGTCAACGAATGTCCGCAACCAAAATCGTAGCCAAAAAACGTACCAGCAGTTCTCCGGCGGCGACCACCCGCCTATAATGACCGCATCGTCAGTCCGTGCGCCTTAAAAAGTCACACCGAAACACCCACCTTTCACCCGCTCGGCGAGGAACCATCTCCACACGTGCTCCTCCAGAAACTTGAGCAGGCACGGCTGGCAATACGACAGATCCACCGTCCAAGCGTCCCACTCCGGCGCTGCCCGGGGCACGTCGAAGATGCTGGTGATCCACGGCCCCATCGCGTCCTGGTTGTGTATCTGGCCGATGGACATCATGAAGGGGGTGGAAACATCCGTGTTGTTTTTGAGCCGATTCTTGAGGAGTTGCCCCGGCCATATTGGGACACGGTGCCAGTCTAGGGTAGATGTAATTGAATCAGAGAGTTGGACTGCGAGAAAGGAAGGGTACGCGTACTGGCTTTGGTGAGGAGCGTAAGCCCACCGGGGGTGGCGCATTTTGAGCCTATGTACCGCACATTATGTGTTGCTTTTCGTGATTATTCGAAAGAGACTCACAGGTATCGTTGGCCCCGTGAATCGTATCCAGAATCCACTTCGTCGCAGGCTCGTCGTCTTTAGGTGGCTTTACCTTGCGTGCGGTCCAGATGTTTTCGAGCGGGAGGGAGAAGTAGCCTTTGTACAAAGGGTTCTCTCCGTCGTCCTCGTAAAGCCCGAAGCCAAGGCCGTCGTCGAGGACTTCGTCTGAGCGGTATTCCCATGCGCGCGCGAGGCTGTCCGGCCCCACAGACAGAAGAATGTCAATCACGTTCTCCTCTGCGGATAATATAAGAGCATGCAAAGAGCCGGAGTCAAAGAAAGCAAAAATCACGATTATCGTCATCTCCGTTGCACAGGCCGTCTAAGATTCCGCGGAAGAACCGCACGACGGCGTAGATTTGGAGGAGTTCATCCGTTGGATATTCGTTGAGCACAGCCGTACGCTGGCGCCGAATGAAGTGAATTGTGTCAGGACCGAGGTCGTCAATTTCGTCCAGCGAGTAGCGGTCCCCCGAGAATATGTTGGTGTACACCCAAATCCGGTACACCGCCCGTCGGAAGCGCCCGGATTCCTCCGGCGTCAGGATGCTTTTTCGTGAGGTCCGGTCTTTCTGCCTGAATATATATAGTACGACAAGACAATAAATAATTGTGGCATGGATAGGGAGGTGGGGCGCGACGCACGTTAGACTGTAGATATCCTCCAGGGTATCGACAATTTCTGAGTTCTCCTCTAATCTTCGTTTCTCTTCCGAGGTAATAACACTGGCGCTGTGCTCTTCCGGGCAAGTCGTAGCCACCGTGTCAGGGTCCTCCTTATCCGTCGCCCTGAGTGTCCCGTCAGGGTTATCCACGGGATACCGGATTACCCGCAAAGCCTGTGGAAGGGTGGGCCCCACACTATTGTATGCGACCGCCCGGGTTATGGACTACACAAGACGTCAAGCGCGGCGTGGACGCCACAAAAACTGCTTACCTTAGGGTGCGTTTGGAAGACATTGTAGAAAGCTTTTGAGACCAATATCATGGACTGGAGAGAGGAAAATGTAGGGCAGAAAGTAAGAATGCGGTCCACGATATCGTCGTCGAGTGGCAAGGCGCTGAGAGCGCGCATCGCGGATTCGCGGTGAAGGCAGCGCCCAAGGGGATGACGGCAATGGCTGTGCAGATCAATCAACGTCTCTGATCTAAACAGTCACAAATATTCTTCACTTCAAGTTCTCGTCCTGCATTGGTCGTACATCGACTTTGACTCTTTCGGGATTCCTCGCCACGGCGCCAAATGCCATGACTAGCTGCACCCACCTCCACTGGCCGCGCCTGGATGCAGATCCCTGAGATAAGTAGGGTCGGTAAGCAGTGATTGGATCCTGTTTCCTGAGCACGCTACGCGTCCGGATCCTCTCAGTCTCAGCACTGCTCCGTGATTTTACGGATATCTGCCCTCTGTCTGTCAGGTCGATTCCACTCTTTCTTGTTCGTGAATCCTCATGCTCGTCAAGATACTCCAATTGCCGCTCGGCACATCATGCTCCGCCCATGAGGGCAATAATATAATTTCGTCGTGGAACAGCCAAGGAACAGCGGGGATTCACCTGGTCCGGCTTCCGCACTAGGATCCTTCACGATTCAGGCTCCTTATGAAATAAATACTCCCTTCTTCCGCGTGTCTTTACCTCCCTGCAGCCGTTGATAATCCTACCATTGACGGGACTCAAGCGAAAATCAACTCGTTTCTGTATTCGTGACCGTACATGTTCCACGGCCGGCTTTGACAAGAACGCCGTTCCCGCAAAGAAATGCCGCAAAACCAGGCAAAACCATCACCGGCTTTCCCTTTCCCCATCATTCTCTCGTGTAAAATAGACCAATCGAAATTCATATCGAATCCCATCGGGGCCGAAACGCCGTCGTCGCAAGATTTACGTATCAAACGCTTTGGCTATTGTGACGCGGCGATCTACCGATCCACGAGGACTTTGGTGCGCAGGAACTCAACTGGAATTTTGCACCGCCGGCAAGTTCAGCCAGAGCGCCTAGTCCTGGCAACAGACGGCGGCGAATCGTTCCCCACCACTAATGCGCGTGCCGTGGTGAGTCTTTTTTCCCGAATTCGCTGCTCATGAAGATATTCATTGCATTCAGGGACACCATTGGCATGGGTGGGCCGGGACTCAGTTAGCCCTGCCGACGTGGGAAGATCGCATGCCGACGGCCGATCTGATGCTGGCAAGCCATAGACCTCGTTGTCGGTTGTAGAGTCCCCTTCCGGTATTTCGTTCATCGCAAAGCGTCCAATTTGGTGGAGCAAGTCAGGCAATTTTTCCACAGCTTTCCCCACGTTGAAGCCTCATGGCGATGACAGATCTGATCCTCGGTTTTCTAGTCTCTTGCTAATCACCACTTCCAGTTCACGAAACCGGGAGTTTCTGCAGTCTCGCGCTTCCGCCCATTTCCTGGAGGCGTCAACAAGATCGCACGCACAGATGTGGTCTGGATGGAAGAGCGAACGTGCCTCCTGATTATCGTAATTTTCAATCGGCTCTCACGCACGCCACGCATTGCACAGGTCGAGTCAATAACCGCCCTACATCAGTGCAGCTCCCCCAATTTGGAATCTCGGAACAGCTGGGTGCAGAAGCCGGCACGTCCAAAAGGCTATGTCGAGTGATCTTTGGACCCACAAAGACACCTCCGCGAAAACATCCTTCGTCCTTCCCCTCAGTTGTCGTCGGATGGCATCGAGTCCCTCTACAGCTGTGTTTCCGCCAGAACTCCCTAGGCAGGACGATCTGGCGGTAGCACCTCTTCTCGGTATTTCCTGGAATTCGCCACCAGGGCAAGATTTCGATGGATTTTGCAACCCATTGGAACAGGTCAACCGCGCCGCGCGCCCAGCCCTTAAAGTTGGCCCTGGTGTCGTTGTAACTGAACCCCATCCCGAGCACGGCGAACAAGGACTTGTA
The DNA here is from genome assembly GCA_029378395.1 of Mycena leptocephala. NCBI lineage: Eukaryota > Fungi > Basidiomycota > Agaricomycetes > Agaricales > Mycenaceae > Mycena > Mycena leptocephala. The sequence continues at coordinate 10,632 of JARJLF010001756.1, forward strand.
GATCTAGGCTTTCTACACGACACCTTACCCATTGAACTGGAGGACCTCTGCCGGAAGGTCGTGGGCTCAAGCGGTGCGGGGCAGTTTCATCATATCGAACTCAACAGTGTCCTGGACCCAGTGACACTGTTTCCAGAACTGCGTCCTCGTCATATCCGCTTCAGAAACTGCGACAATGCAGCATCGCAGATGGTCTGGGCTACTGTCGCTGCCATATTCTTGTCCAAAGACGTTTCCGCCTTAGCTTTGAGGAACGGGATTTCGCAGCTCGCGGGATCATGCGGCAGGGAGCTGTTACTGGTTGGATTTAATTGCTCGTGAGTGATATAACTTGCCCTGAGTGCATCCTGATTTTTGATAGGATTTTTGCGTGGCGATACCTTTCTGAAATTCTCACCCCGCCAGAATTTTTAGACCCTGGAAGCGACTTCGCTGCCATCACTAACAGGCTTTCCTGGGACATATTTCAGATCTCGAGACAAAGTAGTGTTATTCTCCCAACATTAGGCCTCGCATTGCAATCCATCCGCAGCTCAGAATCGCCCTCCGATTACGATCGTGCCACCTTCATTACCACTTTCGCTGTTAACAATCCCTTGAGTTGGTTTCGCACCCCTCATCCGGCTCATTGGCCTCTCCAACCACAGTATGGCGGTTTTATAGGATTTCTTCTGCCACCGTACGAATCGTTTATTTAATTTCCGTGATTTACGGCGATTGAACTCTCTACAGATCACGACTCTTTCCGCATTCCTCTGCCCGCACTGTTGAAGCACCTCTGCGTGAATTGCATCCGGATTTAGAGATGGATATTCTTCGAGAGCGGTACGCTATCCGGACATTCCGGTACAAACGGTACTAACAATCCTCAAACCCATATAGCGATGACACCATAATGCGCGATGTTCTTCCGACAGATTTACACCCTGAGGAAGATCCAATGATCGTTGTGCACTACCTTAGTTCCGACGAACCTGATTTCCAAGGCCCAGCTTCTGAGAGCCATGAGCAAAGGTGGACCTCGAGTTTCGAATCAGTCGAAGACGCAGATTCGAACGGGGCAGACTCACCTATGGGGCATGAGGAATTTTTTGACTTCGATGGACAATCTGTGAGCTTATTTCCCTCATATGCCCTGCATTCTTAGGCTCATGCACGGCCCCAGATCCCGAATGTGGATTACCTGAAGAACGAACGAGGGAGCGAAGAGAAAACCCTATCGATTTGGGATGAGGACGACGAGTGGTATGAGTTCGACTTTGCCTCGCAATTGGTACGATCATTCCTGGATGCGAAGATCTTAGCAACTAACCATAGTAAGGCTTCCGCGGCTCACGTTGCGGAGGATGTTGGAGACCTGAACTCTGGGCCATATTTTACGCCGGATCCTGCCAAATACGGAGATCCAGTGAGTGAACTCATGGTTGATGTTTATTTCCAGAACTCGAACTTTACAGTTCGAAAGAGTTGGAGTTCAACCTGCCGAAGACCGCAACGAGGAGGTCAGATTTGCCATGAGTCATGTGTTGCTCAGGTGCTTATCCTCTCCATTGACACAGCGACAAACGAATCTGTCTATGCAATCGATGCTACCCCAGCCCTACATTAGATGGTACATGCGCCCGGTTCTCGTCGATTTTCTTGTCGGGATCCACTTTATGCAGCGTCTATGCCACGAAACATTATACCTCAGTCTCAACATAGTTGATCACTATGTCTCGAGTCGTCTCGTACATGTCCATGAATACCAATTGCTGGGATGCACCGCCCTCTGGATTGCTGCGAAATTCCACGATTCGAAGACCCGCGTCCCCACCATCACCGATCTCATCAACTTGTGCGGTAACACATTTTACAAGTCGGAATTCCTCCGAATGGAAATCGAACTTCTCTCCGCCATGCACTGGAAGGTGCAGCGACATACCGCGTCGGAATGCCTCGACCTTATGTTCGTTGTTCCGCCCACAGAAGACCCCAAGGTCCAAGACGTCGCGCGGTTCCTGATGGAAATTACCTTGTACTATCCCGAATTCGTCGGGATCTCTTCATCGTCAATCGCTCTTGCCGCCCTCACACTCGCGCGCTTCATTGGCGGTGAATCAAGTCGAAAATCATTAGCAGAAACCGAGGAATGCTTCAAGATCATCGATTATCTCGATATACGGTTGGCCAGGGACGTCGACTCGGAGGACCTTTCCGAGACACTTGTTAGGAAATATTCTTATGATTTTTACTCGAATGCCGCAGGGGTTGCCCTCCGGTACTATTCGCAGGGCGGGCGCTATGTTCGGCCGACGTCCGCCACGATACCCCCCTCAACGACCGGCGTGGACTCATCGAAAATCAGATGTGCACATACCTAGCCAGCTATTTAACGTATTGGTATGAAGCGGAATGGAATGAGAAATAATTCGCTTTCAGTGGTCTGAAGCAATGGGTGCACTTCGGAAAATTCCATGTATTTCTTTGAGCCGGTGAAGCCCAAATAATACGACCACAGACGCTATTCCTTGTGCCAGACACTGTACTAAGACTACGGTCCGAATGTCCTTCAAGTTGTAGAACTGTAGCCAGGCCAGTTTACATTTTTTCAAAGGAGTGGTACGAGTCAGTGAGGGTCTGGAGGAATTACTATACACTCCTATTTACCCACATTCGTAAGATTGAAATGAACCAGCATTCGGTTTTCTTCCTGACCTTCTTTCCGTATCCACACGATGAATTTTCGCAAATTAATGAACCAGAACCTGGATTCCAGATATCGCACCAGCGGCTGATCACTCTTCGAACACTCGTTGAACCTTCATCTTAGCGTGCAGCACCGTTGAACCAAGATGATTGACAAATGTCAAAAATATCAATCGCTTCGAGTCATACTGTATATGCCGCTTCCTAATATTTAGCAATGACACAGGACGCAATAACTGTCGTTCAAGATGTAGTGGTTAGGCTGTCAAACCTATCATCTATCTCTTGAGACCCCACTGGCCTCGGTCTGACCGAGGCCAGTATTACGCACGGTTTGATGCCCTAATCGGTCTGCCCTAGTTCTCGCCTGCAAGATCTCTCTCGCAACCAAACAAAATCACCGTATATTACTCGGTGATATTCATCCCGAACCTCACTTGAGTCCACACTGTGATTATGGTGTTGACGAGGATAAAATAACAAGGAAGCGGGAGAACGCACCGGATCTCGCCATCATTGAGATTCCTTCTTGGTTCTTTTGTATCCTGCTATTTATCGCTGTAGTCAGAGAGACACCCAATGAATGGGAGTATAGACCATACTAAATGAGGTTTTGCGAGACAATCTGGTACCTCGTAGACCGGCCCAGGTCAGTAAACCCAATTAAGAGACAATTGTTGCGAGCCCGTCATCTGGCTCAACATATCTGCAAACTCGTCAGGGCTATGGAAAATGAGGTGTTGAAAACCGAAACCCACTTCAACCGTCTCGCAAGGGCGGCCTTCAAAAGCTCCATCTCCTGGTCACAGAACGGGAGGGACCACTGCGCTCATGATCATATTTAGGGACAAAGCGATATAAAGTTGAATGGAGGGGCTCCGGGACGAGGCTCTCCTGAGACGATACGTTGAACGGGCCGTTAATTGGTCCGGTGATCGACACAGCCACGCCGCATCTTTTCTTCCGCACCATGACGCGCCACGCCGGCGGCCGCCCTCTTCGTCCGCCATTCGACTGTGCACTTGATTCCCTAGGCAAACAAGGAACTCGTACGACAATCAAAGGTTCTAGTCCTCGTTGTCGCGTTCCTCTTCCTTGACTCGCGTCTTGGACACGCTATGAGTCACTCCCCCCACATTTACTTCCTTTCCACTGGTCTGGCGCCTTCGACGCCGAGTGCTTTATTCCCCAACTCTCACGCACGTTTCTCCTCCGTCTTCCAAGTTGTTCCTTTGGCGCGGGGATCTGTGATGCAGCTGCCAGGATGTTCTCTTGAAGCGCGCGCAGGTGGGAAGAGGGTATGTCTTGCTACTCATTCGCCTTCCCTCTCTCTCTCATTTCTCTATTCTTGCACATCCTCGTTTCCTCCCTCCCCATACTCCCCGTGGCAACCAGACAGGCACAAGGAACAGTATTCTTCGCCCGATTCCCGTGCCAATTTCAGCCACATGCTACATCCTCAATACTCCATCGACATTTCACGGTCCTCCTTCCTTCCTCTCGCTCCGCATTCCCGTTGGCTTACTGACCTCAGGCATGTCGACGCAGACGCCGAGCACCCCGAACGCACTGAGGCGGAAAGACTTGGGTGTCGCTGCGCGCAGGTGATGAGAGTACGTCCTTTTTCCCTATTCCCTTCATTCACCCCCTTCCGGATATTGCCCCTCCTCTCATGTCTTCATGTTCGCCATTAAAATTGACTCAAAGGGGACGCGCTCTCGGATCCGAGAAGTTTCCTTGCGGACTATTTTTGCGAATAGTATGTCCTCAGCTCTGTTGTTTATCTACGATAGGTGATTCATCTTGTTGTTCCCGGGTGAATGCGAAGTATTTTTTTTCTCTTTGCCTGAGTGTGGCCTGGTGCGTCCGCCACTGACGAGGTCACTTGGCGTTTCAACTTTCAAGCGCAACTCGGACCCGGCAGAAGAAGTGGCGTTGACGGCTCAAGCGCGTTATCGAATACTGCCTCTCACGCCCTGTCCACGTCCAGCGAGTATGCAATACAAAACTCCAAATCTACCACGCACTCCGCGCCTACGAATAGCAGTGGCGTAACAATCATGGATCGGCTGTTGCGAAGCTGTATCCAAACAACCGAGAGCTTTCTTTTATTAATCTTCTAAACCGTTCAAATTCCGCTGCTCTGACTTGAAATGACTGCCTGGGAAGCAACGATCCGATCTGTCGCAGTCATACCCAATCCTTCCCATCCATAATTTCCAGCTGTAAGGTCCGCCGCCCGCGCAACAAATTGAATAAGTAGCTACCAGGGCGGCTCAAGAATGGAGACGGAACCGGAGTTCCCGATGGCCAAATCTTCCAAGACCTTCCACCGAGATTTCTATCTCTCATGGCCGTGAGTCCGACACCTCCATGAACTTCTGAACATCAAGATGTAGATAGGACATCAAAGGATCAGTCCATTGCAAGAGCTAAATACGAGAGGCGACGAAGACCCGGGAGGAATTTTACGAGCTTTCCCCCCTTCCTCCACGACATTGGCTGGGTCGATGTCCCCTTTCGTATCCCCCACCACCCCATTGCCTGGTGCCTCCATGGTCGTCATCCCCCCAAATATGTACGCAGCTATTTCTGATTCCGTGGACACATCTATTACTCACCTCATGCATGCTTACAGTACGGGTCCGACGGTAAGCTGCTGAATTACTCATTAAGAGACAAATGACTTGACGTCCGGTACTTCCAGCTACTCGGGATATTGTTCAACTGGGGCCTCATGGGTGTTTTGGCAGTGCAGCTATGTTCGTTGCCTATGGACCGTCATTATCGGTGCATTTACTGTATGATCTATTTCCGCCAGATTTGTTCTACGAAAACTCCAAGGACCGGCTTGCTATTAAGACCCTAGGTGAGTGCTCCACACGTCGTGCGTCCTCAAGTTCTACATTTTCATGCCCGTACAGTTTATGTGCTCGCTCTCCTCGACATCGTGCAAACCGTCATGGTCACAGCGGACGCGTTCCACTGGTTTGTATACGGTTTCGGCAACCCAATCCAACTCGACGAGCCATTCCTCAACTCTTTGGACGTCCCCATTCTCGATTCCGTTATATCTCTCATAGTGCAGGCATTTTACTGCTGGCGGATTTATTTCCTCCGCAAGGGGATGGTCATCCCCATTCTTATTCTCATCGTATGTCCCTCCTTGCTTTGCTTCATGAGGGTCTACAGCACACCCCAGGTTTCGCTGGCCCAATCCTCTGCGGGGATCCTCACAGGTGTTAGGGTGCACCCGTTTCGCATTTCTTGGTTTATTTCGACTTACATTCACTGTTACAGAACTATCAAATAGGACACCTCTCGTTATCCAGCGAGTACATCGTCACGGAAACAGTTCGTGATCTCGTCATCGCTATCGTTTTCGCCTGTTGCTAAACCTTCTATAGATCTGGCTTGCTGGTGGCGCGGTGGCCGATCTTGCAATTGCCGTAGTGCTGGCGTGGACAGTGCGTCCGTGGCGCGATATCATGTACACTGACGCCGATGCTGCCCGATTTTGCAGCTCTTGAGCGGACGAAACGGCTCCCGGCCTGCATATAACAGTATGCTCTCTCGCCTCATCCGCCTCATCGTCGAGACGAACGCCCTCACCGGTGAGCATGTCACCGAAGTTGTTTCAATGACGGCTCGCTAATCTGTTGATCCTTTCCGCCGACTGGCAGCCGGCGTGGCAGTGGTAGCTATTGCGCTGTTCTGGGGATTTCCTGTGAGTGTCGTATTAGATCTCATGAGATCTAGCTCATAGAAATGGTCGGCAGGGAACTGCGCTGGTCTCAGTCCCGTATGTCACTTTAACTCCCACCATTTCTGGAGGTGTTCAGTTCGAATGGCCAGAATCGCGATTATAGGGAAGCTGTACGCAACACTCCGTATATGTGTGTCAATGGACCTAATTTTGACTTAGGTACACCAACTGCCTCCTCGCTCTATTCAATAACCGCACGAGGGAGGCAGCAAAGAGCATGAACAGCCACGGCTTGGTATCGCTGCACGCCTCACCCAACTCTACATCGCAGCCGACCTCAAACTCGCACCCCGAATCCCTAAAGGTGCACGTCATGAGCCAGGTGGACATGTCGTATGAGTCGCAGATGGAGCTTGGGAACATTGGGGTTATTTCATTCAACGTATACATTTCCACTTCTGATGCCTGCACCATAGAAAACGACGTCCGATCATCCCTACGCTAATCAAGATGGGCGTTGGTGAATTTCTCGACTTGATGTCAGATATCCAGGCGCGAGGTTACTGCTGTATTATTTGTATAATTGGAATCCTTTGGGAAATGTCGTCCAGGACACCCTACAGTCGACAATTAGTCCTGGGATAACTCGGGTTGTCTATTGGTATCTATCTATCTCTGACAGGGAAGGTGGCCGAAATGCAATTGAGCTCGCGGGATTATTTTCTGGCAACCAAGACCTTTTTTCGGTAAAGCTCGTCTCCAGGCCGACTCAAACTCCTGCCTAGACTCGAAGCAGATATGGAATGCGGCCGTTTGGTTCCAATTCAATACATCCGCGGACCCCGGTTTCAGTCTTCTCATACAAAATGCACTCAAAGGCAGTAATCTTTGGGCATGCGCAACACATTTCTCTAGGTGGTGGAAACCACTCCCCCCGAAACTAATATTTCAAACTTTACCAACCAGATGGGCTAACCTATTGTTAGTTGCTACTGGCCAATGTACCACCAAAAAAAAAAAAAAAGGCAGTAATCCTTCGCCTCAGCGTCGCGATTCCCATCAAGGAAAAAGCTCCGCCGTTTTCTCGGATGACTAGTACTGCTGTCGGTCGATCCAATGCGCTCAGTAAAGTTGTGGGTGAAACAAATGGAAGAGGTCAGACACGTACCGTACTAAATTTGATAATCCTCTCATTATCCTTCGCATAGTCCATCCATAATCCCTCTACAATCACTGACTCTAACTGCCCCCATTCCTCGATGTCGAGAACTATGTGAGTGACTCTGAGTCTAGACAGGTTCTCTTATCCTGACTGAGTCCAATGCCGCAGCTCAGTTTAAATCCGTCGCGGTGCCACAAGTCCGTAACGGGGATCGTATTACTTAACGCAGGCGGCCCGACCACTTGGCGAAGCCTGAATACTAGCCGAGTTACTTAGAATCATCAGAGTCGTCTAGACTAATAGTAGATCTGAAAACGCGAATAAAATACTTGTAAAATACCAAGCGAGAGGTAGTCTCTCGTAGACAGACGCTACAACAATTAGTGCTCGTGCCTCGCATGTTGTAGTCTGTTGATAAGGTCGATCAAATGATCGCTGGCCTGCTTATTACAAATCATAAAAATAAGTTGGATGCTGGTATGCATTCCAGAATGTGTTTTTCACAAATGTGAGGTATGTACCAGCATGAAATGAACAATATCTTCCCCCAACTCGCGGCGGCAGAGTTGAAGAACGAGGGATTCAAACTTTGATGGCTCACGGATGACAAATCCTGACATAATCTGCTTTTTTATTCTGCGAGCATGGAAGTGGAAGCATAAAATTTGAGGAGATATTTTGAGGTCAGACATGCATTTAAATACCCTTTCTCTGTGGAAGTTTGAAGGTGGGAGTCCTGGAAGTGCTAAACAGGCATGGCAAAATTTCAAACTCCGATGATTTGTAATAAGCAGGTCCCCGATACACGTGGCGCGGTTAACTACAGACTAAGCGAGAGGGTCTTCCTATTACTCCTCGTCATCGGCACTCTAGTGTCACATAGGGCTCAAAATTGGCTGTAAGGTGCAAAAAAGCCCAAACTTTCGTTCCGATGTCGAAAATTTTGCTGGTGTCACGCAAAATTTTTGGTTGTTGTCGAAATATCGAATTGGTCTATTGGGTCACGTGTCACACCCAGTGTCGATTTGAATGAAATACTACAGTACTGCACTCTTGCTCATCACGGTATCTCGAGTCCAGACCGGTAGATACCAACCACTGGTTGATGGAATGTACACACACCTCAATCGGTGCCGTCATCACAGACAGATTCCGGAGAGACCCTATCCAAATGGCAAAAAATATAAGCCGATACTGGTCTGAACGCATCAGCACAAGTCCCCGCCCCGGGATGGACCCAGCACAACATTCAATTGCTCCCCCTCCATCATATACTTGAAGACCTCTGAAACCACCGTTCAATCCTTCGGCTGCAGCGGTGGCCATCAAATGAAGGGGATTCGACGGATCGAACTGCGCCGACTCGCTGGAAATTTCCCCAGGGTGGCGACACAAGGCTACGATCACAATTGTGATGGTGGCCAATGCAACGACCGTCCCGGGAACGGGGACCCAGCGGGTGGTTCCCGAAACCTAGATCCAACCCAATGTTTTGGTATGGAATGTGCCATTGGTTGGGATGCTCATGTTGAGGGACGATCCGCCGCTCGTCCGCTGACCGAATTTCAGCCTGACTGAAATGAGATACGAAATCCGAGATTTCGGTGCCCCTTTCAGCGCACCTGAAATGCTAGGTTTCAGACTTTTTTTTGTACTGAAATGGTAAGTTTCGGGTTACGATTTCGGTGCATCTGTTTTGCAATCTGACTCTTGGCATTTAAGCTACATTCCAGCTGGTCCAAAACCCGATTTTATTCTTGTAGTTTAGGTTACAATTTCAGTTGTACCTAAATCAAAAGTATGAGAATGCCTTTCGGACGAGTCTTTGTTGAACTCCAAATTTGACGTTTAGAGTTAAACGTCCGGTCACGCTAAATTTGGCAATCGTCGGTGTGCGTGCAGGGGAGGCGTATGGCTCTGGATGGTCTTCTGCAGTGAACACAACCGGAGGCGTGCGTGTGCCGAACGCGTGGGGAATGTGGAACTCGTAGACCCGAAATAAAAATTCAGTGAATACTCTTGCGCATAAGTCATATAGAGAAGAGCTATTTACACCGTTCCTCAAAGCGAGCTGCGCTCCCGCTCTGGGAAAATTTTTTGCTATGAGCGACGAAAGGCTGGTTTCGAGCTTTTTCGGGTCGAGCTGGCCGTTGATGATCAATCCAGTCGTGACCACCATCCATCGGGGGCCAAGGTCGATGCCTGTGCAAGCAATAATGTGCACGCCATCCGGCGGCTGCGTCGGGGGGCGATGGAGGCTTTGAGAACACCGACAATAAACGGAAGAACATGGGCTGACTGTGATGCTAAATGATCGGCAAAGTAACAGAGAACATTCCCACAACTCCCACAATTGTTATTGCGAGGTTTATATCTAGTCTGTGACCCATTGAGACGAGAATCTGATGCCGGGGGGGTTGGGCAGAGGTACCGTAGGCATAGTCCCGGACCTCCCGAGCTTTGCTGCCGGTGGTAGGCAGTGCCTACGGGCCACCTGAACACAGTGAATTTTGTTTGGTTGTGTTTCCTAAGGCTCCATCACGGCAATGCAGATGCACCTATGTTGCCACGCATCCCATTGCGGCCCAAAACAATGTTTCCATTGATTTTGTATGTAATCTACAGGGAAAAACCTCAAATTTCCAGCCGGTGTCTTCCGAATGTAGAGGCGGCGAAAAGAATCTATCGCGGACATTCCATGTAGAATGATTTTATAAGTATTTTGGTATACATGGCTGGTTGATTTTATACGCGGTGCATCCATTGACACTGACATTTTGGGGTGAGTTCCCAATTGGGATGCGCACAGTGATGGGATCAAAATCCCGTTGCATTGCCGCTGGCCAAGGGTATGTACCGGGATTTGGCCAATCAGGTATAGACGGATTTACCTGCCTTTGAAGAATGTGTGTTATCGTTTGGAACTAGACCACCAAAGGCCTGTCTGGAACGCATTATAAGACTCACTAGCGCTTGCTTGGGCCCAAAAGATCTCATGGTTCAATGACCTTCGAATTGTGCTGTCTCGCCTTCACATTCCCGTGCTGTTCGACATCTCATTGGAGGTCACTGTCGTCTATGTTGAATCGGTGATGAAAAATGTCAAGTTGTCCATGGAAGCTTGGATTGATAGCGAAATCGAGTCTTCCTCCCGTGTACGGGATCTTCTCGTTGGTCGACTGGAATTTGACAACGATACCCAGAAATTGGTGAAGAAAAGTTTGGACTTCCGCCATTATCTTCGGGTTAAGACTACAGATCATCGATGTGCACTCACGCGGATGATCCTCTCAGGCCACTCTTTGGCCATTGAGTGTCGTCGCTGGAAGGAACGGAGAAAGCCGGTTGTTCCGCGTAATTGGCACTTGTGCAGATTCTGCTATGCCTATATAGAGGATCCAGCCCACGCGATGTTTGCTTCCCAGCATCCAGAGTTATTGCCAATCCGTGAACTGTTCCTGACGAAGCTATACGAGACGCTACCAGAGTTGTCTGGTACCTTGGATGTTGACAATGTCCTCAAATTCTTCCGTGATCTCCTGCCACGGAGAGAGATCACACCTCTGCTTCCAAAACTGGCCTACGATGTGCAAAGGATTTTTGATGCTACGGAGATGCTGCGTGTTCATGAACCAGGGACCACCGTATAATCTCTCACCCCACTTATATTCTATTTTATTTTATTCAACAGTGTTTTTTCTACATGCATCGTGCAAAGGGACGACATGCGACAGTGTTTGTGTACTGGTGGACACCGGGGATTTTTACCTGGAAGGAGAGAACTCCTCCCGTACACTTGCATACTCTGCTTGTGGTCAGGTCCCACGAGGTTCTAACCGGAAGTCCAGCCATTCAAACGGCTGGCCAGTTCACACTCTGTCAGTGTCTTGCGTGATTTAACCCCTGGAATCGATGTGTGTTCTGTTGGTATCTTGAGGATCTCTGTAAGGATAGCCACCCTTACAGTACCACATGTATACCTTCAGTAAACTCATCGTTCATATTGTGGACCTGATGAGTATAATATATCCCCCCCCTCCCCCGAAGTGAATGAAACACCCCTCCGGTGTATTTGAGACTGATCAACTGTATGTGAGATAAAGTGAAGGGCACCATAGGTTTTTGCCGTCATCTAGTATGTTGGACCCGTGGCTCTATCACTACATTTTGATGGCCCCTCGGCCGACTTGAAAGTTGATCGAGGTGAGGTTGGCCGAAGGGCTCGAGCGGGTTGTGAGGGGCCATCAAAATGTAGTGTATATTAACTCCAAATTAACTCAATCAATCGGGGATCCATCCGCTGTTCGGAACTCCAATTTTCCAAAGTTGAAACTTAAACCGCACATGCACAAGTGATGGCCAGCTGTTGTCGTTTGTTGACGCATTTCGAATCGCGTGCGTTGGTCCCGTGACTGATCAATTGCCAAACCCTAACCCGAACCTTGCCTTCCCTCGACCTTCCCTCCCACCTTACAGTTAGTACATTGACAGAAAAAAACACCCATTCTCAAGGGACGCAAATGCCTTACTAGACCTCCGTTCCGCCTGTGATATTCATCGCCTATATTTGCCGCCGTGAGTCTTATCAAATTTGGACACATCGAGGCATATCCGCTGTTGGCTCGGCCCACGACCTGGGACCGGCCAAGCCAATGATGCCGAGTTGCGACGCCTTTTTAAAATCCTGTCGTTCGCAAACCGACGTTGGTCATGATTCCCATCCCACATCCTACAGAGGCGGTATGCCGAACTTCGCACCCAATCTCCCTCTTGCCACCCGCGTATTCCGCGATTCTTCCACGTGGAGAGCAATCGCTGGATCGAACGCCGGGTATCTGGCAGCGCCCCTCTGAAAACTATTGGCGGAAATGCGGGCGGGAGACCTTGATCCTACATGGACAGGCGGCGGGTGCAGAAGTCCCCGTTTACGGACGCGGCGCGCGAATCACTGGCGCGGTGATTATCGAGCAGTCCGCAGCTGTGGCAGACATGAACTTACAGGTGTGGTCCAAAACTCCGTCTGTCGGGTTTGGATGAAGATTAATATTGTACAGCTCCGAGGTAAAATGGAGGTCACTGTTGCAGACCGGGGATGTATGACCGCCAGGACTCTGCGTGCAACGTACAGCTTGTGGCCGCGCGATGGTCTCGGCTCCATTTGCCCCGATACGCTTCCATTCTCGGTTGTCCTGCCCCTCAGCTTCCGCGACGACAACTACGCCATCAATCCACTCCCACCCTCATACGAGATCATCCTCCCCGGATTTTTCGCGAAGAGCACCTACTCTGTCTCAATCGTCGTAACGCGAAATGACCACAAATTCCAATGCCTATCCCTCGACAAGACGTGAGTTTCTCCTCGCCGCCAGTGGGAGGTTTAGCCTGATATCATTTTAAGGATGACTATTCCTTTCCACTATAACCCTGGAGCTGGATCGCAAACACCGCGGCTCGTGCGCGCCTCGCGTGCCTTTCTCTCCGACGTCAAAACAATACCAGAGGAATGGCGACAAACCTTGATACATATATGCCCTCTTCCGCACGTCATTCCCAGTGAACCCCTCCAGTTCTCCGTAGGTCCTGCCAGTTCCTATTTACGTTTCACGCCAACAGTTACTCAGTTTTTCCTTCCGAGCGCGAGGACTGTTGAGCTGCGCGATGCCGTTCCGTTCCACATCCAACTCACGGGTCCCCCCGCCCTGTTGCAGCACTTTTGCACGCACGATGGGAGTTGGAAACAAATCATCCAATGCTCCATTCAGCGGGATATCATCGTCAATATGTACGGCTGCCCCACCACGCGCAGTGTGAGCATCGCACAATGTACCCCTCATCTATGTCCGTGTCCGCCGCGAGCAGGCACAAGCCAAAGCACTCAGCGGACCGTGACTGCGACGCTAGATTGGGACGGCGAGCTGCCCTGCGATGCTGACGTCCGAGTCGGCGCGTTCGATGGGGGCCTGATCAAAATCCAGGTGCGCTATCCTATATCGCGCTTCGTGTTTAACTCATTATATGGCCCTGAATGTGTGGCCAGGACTACATCGTTGTGGAGATAACGCTGCCCGGGGCGCTTGTGTCGCAGATCAGTTCCGTGCGTCACACCCAGCCGATTATATTTACCTCGGATTCGTGAAAAAATTGAAACGGAAATTTCTGGTACCAGTGGACATGATGATCGGTGTCTTGTATCTTCAAACACCAGAGAATTGAGTTGCATGTCGAGTTTCTCGTTCACTACTTATACGTGATATCGGATAGCAGATATCTTTCTATCTTGATCGGCTCCATAACTCCGTTGCATGGCATCGCCCCGTAGACGGGATGGGCTACAGAAACATGAAAGGTGAGAGGCCGTCTCCCGCTTTTTCGTTCATGCGAGATAATGAATGATTGAATACCCCTCTGGCAGTCTGATATTCAGTTTTCTCTTTTCAGTGAACATCACGGCTAATTCAGAATATCATGGGTATCGCATTTCTAGTTTCCCGAGGAATTGACTTCAAGGAAAGCTCAGATGTGAGCAGAGAGATCGGGTGTGGCGGGAAGTTGGTAACACCGCCCACCTTTGAGGGTCCTTACTGGACAAATCTCAGATTTATGCAATGCAATGGCCTGTTTTCTCGAGATATTTGAAGAAATGTGGAGAAATTGCAAGAAGAGATGCAATTTCTCACATCTTGCAAGATCTTTCAAGATCTTCAAAGATCTCGCGAGATCTTGCAAGAGAAGCATGATTTGATCTGTTTGATCTCGTTTTTGGGGCGCATTTGTGGAGAAGATCTTGAAAGATGTCAGGTGAAAATTGAGTTGTCGAACAAACCTGCCATGCAGTGCAAATATTGAGGTCTTTAAAGATCTTTCAACTGATCACACTGGCCGGCCGACGGACATGAAGCGCATCGATGTCTGGATCAGCCATCGAGCCGATGTTGATGGTATCAATCCAGAGTTAAACTTGAACTTTGGGCTTTCCTACTGGCAGACCAGTTCAAGGCTATCCCTCGCAGACATAAACGGGCAGAATTTGGAGTGCCCGAGTCCAAGTGTCTTACGACTCAGTCACGGGAGAATATTGACTGTGATCGAGCGTCCTATATAACCAAATCGGCGAGTCAGATCTTTGAAGAACTTGCAAGATCTTGAAAGATCTCGCAAAAGTGGTAAAATCTTGAAAGATCTTGACAGAAATTGAAAGATCTTGACAGAAATTGAAAGATCTTGCAAGATCTCGTTCAAATCGCCGACGACAATGAGAAAAAAATCCTTTTGTCCAGTAAGGACCTTCATACCCACCGCCCCGCGGCCGAATCGAGTAATCCCGGCTCCCGTTATTTACAATTAATTGGTGTGCCCGCGATATTCTTCTCCACATACTACCTCCTTAATAATCGACCGCGATAAACCTAATCCTAATCCCGAGTCAGAGTGTGTTGAATGAAACTAGCTGTAACCCGTGCTTCGCTGTTCTGAAAAGTGGGCAACATTTTCATGATTAAGGCGGGTTTTTTGATTGAAGCAGCCGCGATATGGAAGCTGGATGAAGGCTGAGTGAATATAAATTCGGTGAAACCTGAGCTCGCCAAACTTTCGGAACGGCCCAGGTTGAAGCTATATTCGCATACTCATCGCACGGCAGCATTGTAGCGGCGTCCTTCAAGTTCATCTTCTAAGAATTTTTTCCGTACCGCCATAGCCTAGTAGGAGCCAACTGCTATCTTGCACACGAATAGTTCAATTTTCAATTTTCACTGCTTCCACCTTACTGTGTTCGTTTACTGGCCCAAAAGTTACTACCCGCTCCCAACCCTGCCTCCATCTTGCCATCTAATTGCTGCTTGATCGTAGAGTCTGCTATCATCTGGCGGAAGGCCACGACCTTCTTCAATTGCATGAAATCCATCTTGACCCACATCCACTTCATTTTACGCAGAAAAATTCAATTCAGTCAGTTTAGCATCTGCCTTGATCTGTACACATGTTCCTTACCCCAAAAACTCACTCCCTGGCTCATCCCACCGGCAAGAGAGTTTGTATTCGTTTAGGAATAGGGAATTCAACATATCAGCGGTTGAATTATGAATCAGTTTAGTTGGTCTTCTATGGCGGTCAAAATGCACATTTATTCTGCCGCAACTTTTTTGTCATCCGCAACTTTTTTTCTCGATTTTGACGCCTTTGCCGCAACTTTTAGGTTTTTTGAGAATCCGGAAATACTTGCGGCACACCTCGATCTGCCGCAACTTTTTTTTTTTCAAGTATCACAAAGTTGGCTCATTATTTCCGGTCAATTGCCCTGGACATTAAGGTCATGGTTGAATCTTACCAGGGGACCCACACGCGGCGGCGATCAAAAAATATTAACTGGGAAAAAATGGCCCTAGAACTATTATGTGGGCCAAAAGTACGGCCCGTGTTGCTAACCCCTATCTGTCAACACTCCCCTCTACATCCTCGCCGGCCGCACTCAGCTCAAGGTCCTCAATCTCAGGCTTGCAGGGATGCCAGCTTTTTTCCATACTTCGGCGATGGTGTATGGCCCTCCCCCCCATATTGCCAGCTGTTTACTGACCATCACCACGATGTTTTTAGTTCGGGCAAATCAAATTCCTTGGGCTATCCCTTGAAAGACTATAAAGTCGGTTCCTTGCGTTCTAGCCACGGCCTGTGCCTTCTTTCTCGCGTACGTCAAATCATCTCTCAAATCATCTCCGTATCTTTCGCTCATTCTCATGGTCCGTAGGGCTACCGGCATTCTGACAGCCTTGATGATCAAGCACCACAGGTCAGTCCGCCCGTCGGAATTCCAGCGCTCCTCTCAGGCTGATCTGATGTCGTTGCCCTTGAAACAACCGCAACGAGTTCATCGTGGTGTTCATGACTGCGTTGCTTTTTTGCGCCGCGGCATCCGCATTCAGAACTTGGCGGTGTTTGCAGAGACATTGGGCACAGCCGCAAGTCACTGGGATTCCCCCTCCCCCTGCGGTTTCCGCCAGGTGAATGCGGATGCGGTGCTGTGCTGCTACCTTCTGCAGATTGGACTGGTATGGATCTTGGCATTATTGGGTACGGGCTTGGATATTTGACAACCATATATACATGCTATCAACAAATTGGGGAAGAAAATCTGGTTGCAACCCCCCGCCCACGGCCAACATATATGTAGCACCGCCCAAGCCTGCCGGAGGTCGAACTTCTGTCGCGTCCGTGAACTTCGAGTTGATTCATATTCTCGTAAATAATCACTGCGTTCCGACCCCTTGTAGACAGAGGGTCTGTCTACCCCCGTAGACGAAGGGTAGGTTGCCTACCTGTGTCTATATCCTGTAGACACAGTTGGTCTACATTTGTCGACGTCGGTCTATGTCGGTCTACATATGTACACCGACATAGACCGATGTCGACGCGCTTAGACCGATGTAGACAAATGTGGGAAAATCCGGAGCTACTAAATTTAGTGCTCACCAAATAAAACAGTGGGAGAATGGCCATGAGCCGTCTGATCCAGTAAAATAGCAAAATGGAGGCCAGATCTGCATTAAAAATTAAGAGTTGTGTCTACGTGCGTCTACGGTGTCGACACACGTAGACATACGTAGCCGACACCGTGTCGCCAGACGTAGCCGCACGTACACCGACACCACGGCGTACACATACATTGCCGGACGTAGCCGAAGATCGACACATGTCGCAGCACGTAGAACAACGTACACCTGGGTGCGTCGACATAGGGTGGGAACGCAGTGAATGACGGTGCGGAATTTTATGCAATGCATACATCTAGGGCTGCGGACCGTACCATATACGGAGACGGCCGTACATTTGACGGCCGTATTTTGGCCTACCCGTACCATATGCCGTCCCGTCAGCACACATTCCAGGAACTCGACGGTACGGTACGGCACAAAAACGGCCGTATACGGGAGGACGGCACGTAAAATTGTACAAACGACCTCTACAGGTTAACCAAGGTGTGCCAAGTGTCCCATTCATCACCCTAGCCTCGAATTTAGGTATGGTATGTCTGAGATTGTCTCTGAGATGTCTCTTAGATGCACAACTGGGAGGAGCAACTCATCAGTGTTCAAAATTTCCGCGTCTGAAGTCAAGGTTATTCATCCCATCCACGTTTACTTTCATCCCGGAGAAATAGGCAAAACAATCATATTTTCCAAGACAAATCCAGAGAAGCAAAATAAAGGATACGCTCAGGATAAAATTGTTCAGATCCACGAGAAGAACGTAATAATATTTGAACCAAGAATGAACCAAAAAACCCTTTTAGCAGCAGTGTCTGGGAAAGCCCGAGACCACATCAATTTGCTGCATTACAGTTGAATTTTTTTGAACCACTGCACTTGGAGTCAGCTGGGATATAAGAGAAAAACATCAACTCGCCAAGCCTGGCAAGTGCCGGCATCAGCTAATGCCGCCCGATGCCGAGTGTCCCGTCTATTCAATGGTCCCTTTCAATTGTTTCAGCCGTCCTTTCTGTGAGCTGCGTCCCAGTTCTGGTGATTTCAATTCAATTGCCGGCCATTTGGACATAACTTTGGAGGTGCCGTACATACGGTTTCAATGCCGTATACGGCCGTATTTTTGACGGCCGTAATGGCGTACGGTACGGCAAAACCCGTCCCCTCCAATGGTGGGGTGGAAGGGGCGACGGGACGGTACGGGTGCCGTATTACGGGAGCCGTATAACCGTCTTTTACGGTTCGGGTCAGCAGCCCTACATACATCATGTCTCTGATTATATTCCCTACAGCTTTGTGGGCACGGATTCAAGGGTTCGGTGCCAGAGGTCACCGAACAGATTCTACGACATTCTGATCACCGCCCAAAATATAGAGAAAATACCAGATACTGACGTTTTTTTTTCGTTGAAGAATATCGCCGCTGCTGCTTTCCCTACAAAATGCGTCGCTTTGTTTGGCAGATCATTTGGGAAGAGAACCCTAGAGAACCGCGTTTTCTCCTTCACGCGGAGCAGAAGCCCGAGACACGCGGTTGACATATGCTGACATACTTGGGAATCTCCGTCTAAATCTCAGTTTCTGAGGTTACGCGACCCGAGTTCGGTTCGCACGTCGGACGTCGGATCCGCTCAGGTTCTCACGGTTCAGTCCAATCACAGCCAGCTCACATCTTTTGACTCGTGCGCTTGACTCACGACTTGCGCGGAGTATTCCAAAGTCCCTTCATTTCGGGTGGGCTCCCCGTCGGCCTCCCTTTTTTCCCGGACACATCTGTGGCTGGAAGAGCGAGAATTATAGAATCATCAGGAACTGCTTAGCAATATGTTGACGGAAACATGGAAGGGCGGTTCCAGAACACAGGCTGATTTGAGAGCACATTTTTGGGAGTGAATATGGCGTGTACAACATAATGATTGAAAATCACTCGATAAATTCGTTCTAGAAATATATCGACATCCACACCTAACGGTCAAACAATCCGATCTCTGATCGCAGTATAACCACAGGAAAGTCAATTAATAAGATCATATAGGCTTCGCGACAAGGTGGCTCAACTGCGAGCGGCCGCAGTGACACACCTGCACTAGTTTCCACCCTGACTTGTGCAACAAGTCGATATACCCGTCCAAGGTCCGCTCTCCTCCACCAAGCATCGTGTGGATCTAGATATTCACTGACAGTCAGAAACCGAAAAATTAAGAATAACTGAAATTTAGAGCGCACCCCGATATCGTAAAAATAAAGCTCCGCCGTGGCAATACCCCAGTTAGACAGCAATGGAGCTTTAGCCATCGGTCGTGCAGCACCGGGTATATAATCGGCCTCAGATCCTTGGTCTGCAGACGCGAGAGGAAGTATCTTTTCGACGATGACCAGTTGGGTGGTCGGTAGCGCCGCATCCCGCAGATGTTGCAGAATGGTGACGGCCTTGGCATCGGGCCAGTTGTGGATGATGTATCTCAAGAGAAATACGTCGGCGTTCTTCACGGACTGGGGAGTGAAGAAATCGTGCCCTTCCGCGGCGCCGGTGTCAGCACAGATCACGGATTCTCGAGGACAGCATGTCGCACCTTGAAATTCAACCATCTGCTGCTCAACATGTTCGATGAAGTTTTCTCTCCAGTGCTAAGGACATGGTTAACCAAGAGCACGCAGGCGGAACATGACGCACGCCTTTGGCTCCATCGACAGTATGTGCGAGATCCTGGATGACCACGCGCAGCGTGGGGTATCTCTTCGCAATTGACAGTGACGAATGTCCAATTCCGCCACCGACGTCCACAAGAACGCTTCCATCTTTCAAAATACTCCAGTCGAATCCTGCGTACTCAGGTATGTCAATTAAATGCATCTGTTGGGTGGTCACACGGACCTTGAAAAATCGTGTCCGGCGGTTCCGACGCTGCAGTGCCCTGCATGCCAAGCCCGAAGCGCTTACGTTTGTAGGCGTTTTCAGGGCGCTGAACCCAATAATACATAGGCTCGGTGGTGTCAAATGCACGGTTGTAAGGAATTATACCCTCCTCCGGTGCCAGGATCGTGTCCGTAAGATACGAAGAACTGCGGAAACAATCTTCGGTGCTGTGAATCCTGATAAGCACGGCATGGAAAAAAACATTGAGAGCACCTTACAAGAATTCAACCAGAGCCGTGACACCGGAAGTTCCGGTAAGCCTGTCCTCTCGGCTGAATGGGTCCTTCAGTAATCGAAGGAAGGATTGGGAACTAGGAGACATACCTTGCGAACAAATCGCTCGTAGACTTACCCTTGTCAAGGGTCGACGAGATTCGGTTGTTTACGAAAATATTGGGCGAAAGCTCCCGGAAAATGTTGTGGGTTGCAAGGAGCCGAATAATGCGAGCTGTTGTCCAATTAAATTCGACAAAATCAGAACGTCGAGATGGCTAACCAAGTAGAGCAGAGTCAATTCCGTTCGGAGCCGCTATCTCTTTAACGTGCAGTCCCTGTAGGAGGAGATAAGTAGGTGTGCTACCCGGACACGAAGGACTTGCCTCAGGCCCCGCTTCTCGCAGAATCTCCACCACATTTAGTTCTGAAGCCACGCGGAGGCAAGAAGAGATGTGGAACTTTGACAGGAGGAAGTTAAGTACTCAGATAATTCAGCCCTCCAATAGTCTCACCGCCTGTGCAGCATTCAAAGCTGCCGTCACCGGGTTGCACACGGTGGCCACTATCTGGGAAGCAGCAGCCATGAGGTCCATGATCGCCACTGACACCATGGGATTTTGCCGCAGCGCTTCCGCCGGATCGTCTGCGTTGAATGTCGCCTCGAGAGACGGTAGGTCGACGTCGGAGCGCGTATACTCGCGCTCCATCGTGTCCACTGCCTCGGTAATTACGTTGGCAAGCTGCCTGAGTGTGGAGATAGACTTCGACTGCATCCGATGAATTGGAGGGTAATAAGCAGGAACCGAAGCCTTATTTATGGTGTGGCGGCCTGTCTCCTCCTGTCTCGTAAATTGAGCTGTGCTGTCGCTTATCCCATTTCGTTAACTCAGTTTGGGTGTTGAAATTTAATCCTGATTGATCCAAGAATCGTGGGAGTGAACTTCTGAGATGGGAACGCTTTGCATGGGCCAGGCGTCGCACACTGCTGTCCAATTTAGAAAGGATTTGGATGTACAACGGCTTCCCCGGTACATCTTCTCTCCCTCGAGCACACGAAAAGTTTTCCAGGATTCGAACGAGACGTATCGTAAGTGTATTGGAATTTTCTTGATTATTTAGACCCATTCCGAGGGTGTATCCCAACGGCCTGATCGGAGAAGAAATGTATTGGATTGTTGTTTCTGATGCGAAAATCTCGGTGTTTCGCTTCGGAGCGTGACTTGGAGCGGTCGGTCCTTGTCTCCAGGGGCAGAGCAGGTTTTGGTTGCCGACTCGACTCGTTGATGCGAAGTTGTTTCGTCGGCTCGCCAGTTGTAACCCCAAGTAACGACTCGGTTAATGTATGTCCATGGCCCAGGCACCAGAGACTGATAGCATAAATGCCATCGAAGAACTCCGTTGCCCATCATCTCAGCTATGAGCAGTCCTCTCTCTTCGACCTTCGGAATTTGGCTCATCGCGCTGTTCCTGCAGTCCATGTGTGTTTCCTAGATGCACAACCTGCCGTCACTCACTTCATTTTAGATTGTATGGGATGGGGCTTATTCAAGCCTATCTGTGGGGGTCTACCAGCCACCGCAAATTGCGTCCTAAACATACGACAGATACTTTTTCTGGTACCATAAGGATAACTGGGGAATCAAAGGAACGGTATGGAAATAGTGTTTCGTGGTTGTTTCATCCATTAAACAAATATACAGGTTATCACAATGACGTCTGTCTCTTTCACACTTGAGTGCGATTTTTCTGAGGCATACGCAAAGTGTTCTGGAGACCTTTCAGTCAAGCACATTCTTTGCCGCCGTATATGCTTACCTCATCGAAGATTTTGGGCATCCTGAGAAGCTGGCGTTCATTCCCTGGCGAGAGCATTTTTTTATGGTATCCTTCCTGTCTCTCATATCTATTGCAGGCAGTCATTGGCCCAACTGTGTGCGCTGGTGAGAGTTCTTCTCGTTGATACGTCGTTCAGTTCTTTACGCAACCCCAGTATACATCAACATTTGTGGCGCAGACGTGAGTTCAAGCTCCCTGAGACTCACCAATTTTTCAGTTTTCGTCTAGATATTTTGCAAGCTCTATTTACTTTCGTATGGCACCTTTCCCTGGCTTAATGTTTAATTTAAGGGCCATCGTTGTAGTGCGTAAACAGGACAAGATTCTCCCCACCGTCATTGTGATTCTCTCATTGGTTGGGTTCGGTGCGTGGTTTAATCAAGCAGCCGATTATTGAGTCTGACCCGATGTTTCTAGGCGCTGGAATAGGTACGAAATGTTCAAGCTCCATGTGTTCGGGCTCATCTAGGGACCAGCTCAAGTGTTCCTTGCGTAAGCCTCATTTTTACATTCAGTGGAATTTCGATTGTTGAAATTCATTACAGTGTCCACCTCAAACAGTGGATTGAACTTCCCAAGACCTCAGTAAGTCACTGAATTTTTGCGGTCATGTAGCTCATGCCCAATAATGCGTTCAGGCTGCCACCAACACCCAGGCGGCACTGTCCCTCACCTGTGATGTACTCATTACTGTAGGACTTTGCTGGCGGCTGCACAAGAATAGAACCGGGATCCAGTCGTCTGTCCTTATATCTCTCATACCTCTCAGCTCTTACATCGAAAAATAGCACCAACCGACTACTCAACTTTTTAATCATGACTGCAATCAATCGTGGCGTTCTTACCATGATTACGGCTCTGCTGAACATGATTCTGGTACAGGACTCTTTCACGAAATTGAATTATTTCTAAATTCAGTTCCAGTTTCTGACGCAGCCAGGGACATTTTATTTCCAGCTCATGCTCTTGCTCAGTGGAAAATGTATGATTTCTTCGGGCCCTGCTTTGAAGGGATGCTTACACTGAAACAGTCTACATGAACAGTATGCTCGCAATGTGAGACCTGCCAATTGATGCTTTGCGTGCACTAACAATTATTACAGGCTCAATACCCGTCAACACGCCTATTCAGTTGGAAAATATGGAAACACTGGGGTAGAGCACATTTCTATGCCCTCGTTTTCCGCCGGTGTCCCTGTGCATTCTGAGGGAGGGATCAACATTTCTGTCACTCGAGAGATCGATCTGGATGACATCCAACGGTAAGCCTACCTCACACGTTTCGACACATATTCACAGTTTATATCTTATAGTCGCGGCAAATCGGCGTTCTGATTCTCTGTCCTCCGGCCGTTGATACTTGGATTTGGATGTCTAAATTTTTCCGAACTGTCAGTATGGAAATCGCCGACTGCGTCGGCAGGATAGAACTCAGGATAATATATTAGCTTGACGCGGTGCCATTTTCTGGAACATGCCAAGTTGTGGCATACAGTACATCAGCCTCAATAATATACCGTGCTATGCCACCAGTACAGAGACCTTCCTCGACCAAAGGCTATGCACGAGTTGTAAACGAGAAAAAAATCATGTTAAGGCGAATATTGATTGAGAAGGAACTGGAGTTTGATGCAGGTGAAAACTTCTACAAAATATTGCCTCTCGTATCCGCAGACTGGCTCTGGTTTGATATATCCTGGGGCCGTGCTCTGAGGGAGATGGGAACGCTGCTCGAAATGAATGCAGGCGGGGAGGGAGATTTTGCGAAGCAACCACTCACGGACCCCGTGTCCTCGCCGTGTCCCCTATTTAATTTCGCCGGTGTATAAAAGTCAGAACATCGAGTCAGAACATTGATTGTGGGTCGAGATCTTCTCAGTGCCATTGATAAGCATATGCAACATCCCCTTCTCTGGACGGCGTTTCTCTATTCGGAAGTTCCGAACACTCGGATATGATGTGACGTGTAGGCGATGGAGAGGGCGATTCGCGAAGATGATGATAATTACTTGGCGGACCGGCCTGTACGGAGAGCACAGTGTTTGAATTCCTTACCATCAAACCGATCCACTCAGGTCAAACCAAAACTACTTATTCCAAGGAGTGTCCCTGAAGGTCTGCTGTCCAAACAGAGCAGTGCACTTTATCTAGGGCTCCAAAACTCGTCGTGAAGGTGCACGGGCGAAGGGAATCCCAGAAACGTTACTTCCGGCTACGCACATCTCGTCACCTCCACAAAATTGACGTACTCTGCTTCACAAAAATCAATAAAGATTTGGTCAGAGCATCAGTAGCCAATGAGGACAGGGAGTGATTGTCAGTGGAACTTCAGTGGATGAATCCGTCTCGACCGCGCAACAATACCCGAAAATGGAGGCCATGATAAAACCGTCTACATTGCTGAACCACCTATATAGCCGAGTGAATTGAATAGTTGGTAAGGACAGCGTCGGCGCGAATGACGCTCCTACTGAGCTGTCGGCTTCGTCGTCGGAGATCAACGTCAAGATGGATTTAAGAACAGGGCTGGAGTGTCCGGTTGCACCGGCTTGGACCCACGAGAAAGGCGGGGTACAGAACGATCCGCTTGCGTTCGTCGTTCGCTAGTCCGAAATTCCTCCAAATTCCTCGGACACACGGCGCCGAAGACGCACTGGGTACGGTGAATGTCCGGTTCAAGTGGGTGATGCAGTCACGGATATTTCGACTCTGGCTATTGAACAGTATATATTCTGAGATTCGAATCCGGTCTAGACTCACGGTCAGCAAGCTGTTCGCAACTCCGGCTCCAATTTAGTGGATTTTCGCCGCTGGCCAATAATTGGTGGAATTCTTCCTGCATGTCAGTGCTTTCTTCTCTGAGAATTCGGAGGAAGCCTTCATGGAATGAGGGCCGATCCGAACGCTGGGGAAACATCAAGCGTCTAACTTTCCAGCCGCGCCCGTCCTGGATGACCATCAGATGCAACTCCATCCGCCCGCCGCCGCGCGCCGTCCGCGAGATGTGCTCGTCCCAATTGACTCCATCGTCACCTTGCTCCCGCTCGCGCTCGTCGTATTCAATCCATATATGTGGATCGTGGGCAGTGTAGTTCATGGTAGTGACAAGCGGTTTCGACACATTACTTCGCGTGATATCCAGCATGTAGGAGAGGCGAGGTGGGTGAAACAGAGTCCGCATATGCTGTCTAATTGTGTTCTGCACCGATGTCGCGCAGGGCAGTCAACGCCATAATTGTACAGGTTACCGCCACAGTTGTGAGGGTTTCTTCCGTCGGAATCCCCGGGATCGAGGTTGGCGTATAAGACGGAGAGGCAATTTGTGTACTTTTCTTCGTGTTGTAATTCGTCCAGTAGCTCATGTAGACGTTTGAAATCACGTATAGAGCCACTCGCGGCAGGAGTGGCGAACTGCTGCTTGATTCATTGAAACATCCAGTTACTCAGGACAACTTGAAGATGGAGCACTGGTACGTACCCGGACAGGTATCGGGAGTAATCAAAGAGTTTCATGGCGGAATGATCGATGCAAAGTTTACGAGCCCAGAAAACCGGCTCAGATGGGAGATGATAACCCAATTCCCAATTTGTTTCCGCTTTGTTTCTGGTGATGCGAACCGTTTCCGCCTAAAACTTCAAGCAGTGCTTTCCCTCTAGTACATATCGATAACTAAATCCATACGGCGGTTTCTGACGAGACGAATAGTCGACTGAGACTGAACGTATGAGAGAAATACGTTTGACAGGGCCAGAGAGGCTGTTTGCGTGTGTTGATTTCAGACGACAAAAGCCTCCGGGTAGCCAAATCAGGAAAGCATGCACCAGAAAGAGATAAGAAGATGGACTGCAGACACAAGGAAAGACCAGCTTTAGGAAAGAGTTAAAAGCAAATACATAACATTGAGTTCAGGATAGTAGAACTGGAACCTGTGGACGGAAAAAAAATTCAATCTTCCGGCACTGCCAGTCATCGTCGAAGAGTCGTAGGTTAACGAAAGCCTGACGCCGTGACTTTCATATCGACAGCAAGTGGACCCCCGCTGGAGCTGCGGACGACAGGCAGCTAGGAGACCCTGATGAGTAGGGGAGGATAGAGCACACGGCGCTTGGCTCTGAGGATCTGCCGGATGGAGGCATCATGGAGCCTCCCGAGGTCTGGGTCTGCGCCGAGACCCAGACCTCGGGCTCTCTCATGAGATCCAAGGACTCCGCGCGCCGCCGCACGACCCCAGCGCGAGTGCCCATCGCGAGTCAGGTTCTCAATGCGAAACTGGAAGGAAAAGACAACGTGAGTCGATGAGGTCGGTGGTGCACAGATAGATGTACCTCTACGTCGAAAACGGCACCGAGGATCCAGAGACGACGCCCCCCTCTGCCGTGCAGCGATAGCCGCAGCGCAGGACCCTCAAGTGACGACACCTGCCGACGCCGCGATGCAGACCACGCATCTCCCCTTTCGTCCACTCTCTGACTGCTCGTCCGAACTCCGCTACCCCCTTCCCTTCCTCCTCGCGCGCGCTTGCACACATCAGCCTCAATACCCGTCAGGGCCCGCAGCGCTGTAACGCAGGCAGGACAGCGAAGGCGGCGTAGGGTGCAAGATGGCTTAGACACGACATGCGGTGTGCCACTCCGCCGCTCGGGACACGCAGCGAGGCCCATCCTCACCGCGCGGCGCAAGTCCAGAGTCATGAAGTGCCAAATCACGATGAGTTGGCAGTGTGGAGGGAGCAGACGCGGCGAGTGAAAGCCGCGCCTTCTGCACGCATCCCGCCGAGTCTGAGCACGAACGTTCACAAGAACGAGGGCGGGGATGGGGATGGGAATGACAAAGCACGGTGGTGCGACGCTGGTGTCGCTGTCGCGATGTGTGCGCCCGGGAGAGGAAGCAGAGCAGAAAGGGGGAACAGGGAAGTAAATTCCGGAGCTGCACCTCCACTACGGCGAATCTCCGCACGATCTGCACGCCCAGGGCTAGGTGGAGCTTGAGAAGGGGCAGGGTCGCAGCGCGTGATCCTGCTCCAGCACGCAAAGACGACGAGCAAGACCAGCACGGCTACGGAAATGACGGGCGTCAGCGAGTGAGCAGAGGGTGAGGGTACAGACTCCGGAGAGCACTGACCATCTTCTCCCAGGACTGTCGCGCTTGCGGGGAAGCTGCGTTCCGTCGTCGTCAAGTCGAGCATTCTCCCCACCGGCGCAGAGGAGGTAGAGGGGCGGTGAGCGCGTTTCTACATCTGCACATGCCGACTCTACGCATGCAGGTGACAGCAGAAAAGCAGCCCTGTGTAGTCCGTCTACGAGATCCGGACGATCCTGAGGATGCTGCGCACGGGGGTCTTGAGGAAACGACACGCGTTAGCGAATAAGCGGGGGACGGGGATAGGAAAAGCACGGACCTCCCTCTCTGCCCATCCTCTTCCTCCTGCTCGGATGATTCTTCTGGGCATACACGCTCGCGATACAGCTGCCGTCCGTCGCCCTCAAGCCCATCCTCCATCCGCGGGTACGAGGTGATCAGAACGACGCTGACGCCGGCGGGAGTGCAGCATCTAGGCTCACGTAGCGCGCGCGCAACGAGGAGAGCTGAGGGAGGCAGGAAAGCATCAGCGAGTGCGTACTCTAGGGAGCGCAGGGAGGTCACAGACCTGCTCTTTCTTTCATTCTCCCCCCGCAGCTGCGTTCGATACAACGTCGGAAGTGCACTGCCCCAAAGACGATAAGGCGCAGGTGCGTGCACGAGCGGAAACCATGCGCAATATTCGACTAAGCACGATGAGCATCAGTATGGGCCAAGTCGACCACGAAGGAGGCACGGACCTTCGTGATCACCACATTCATCCTCCCCCACTTCAGTCGAAGCGGAGCCTCTAGCGACCACCATTCTCCCAGCTCCGCCCTTCTCCTGGACCCCGCTGGACCACCATCGAGGAATCCAGCCGCGGCGACGGCTAGAGGCGGGAATTGAGTGGGTCGGATAGCGCGGATGCGTGCGGATGAAGGCCATGTGCGCTGTGCGCTCTGTCATCCACCGATAGAGAGGCGGGGCATTGGAGGGTGAGACGCGAGTCTATCGCCAGAGGAAAGTGACTGCGCCTTTAAACGACGATGAGGTGAATCGAGGCGAAGGAGATAGATATAGACGCACCCACTCGTGAGTACCAGTACGCGGCGATTCTTGGGATGGACACCGAGGAAGGGTCCCAGATGTACCTTGACTAGTGCGGCCGTCCTGAGGAGCAGGGAATCTGTGTACGGGTTAATTAGGAGCGAAGAAATGCTTCAGATACGTACCCGAGTCGAGCACCGAACGCGCGCGCTTCATGGGGATTCAAAGAGGCTTCGTGCGACGTGGACAAAACCGCGTCTTCCCCGGCTGGTTGGAGGTCCACTATGACGATTCCGCACGATATAAAGTCCCCGGGGACCTATGAAGACCTACAATACAACCTAGAACATCCATAAAACGAGGGCCGAAGTGAGACCAGGAGCGTACACACCTCCAAGGACGCGCAGTCGACAACGAGATGTATTGGATCGTTTCTCCAGCAAATCGGCTCAGATTGGAGCCAATGAACCAGGAGAACGTTCACGAGCCACCATATCGCTGTATCCTCATACAACGGACCGACTCGATGAACGGCACAAATCCACGAGTTTTGCGGCTTCATTTGAGAACCGGACACAGTGAGCTAAGGCACCAGCCAGAGGACTTATGTGGCGTCTTTAATCGACAAAGTAATAGTCTGGGAATGTCTTGGGCAAGGAAAGCATTCTAGAGGCAACATGAGTGAAGGAAGGACTGAGTAATGCCGACATCAGTTGATCGGGATTCAAAGTCCGCTCGCTTGCGCCGATCTCGACTCTCCTTTCTCCTTTCGCCATAACCACTGTCACCAAAAGGCCGGCCAGTCTACAGCTAGTCAGCGTCTTGTATTGATTGCCCCCCTGGAATCTCTGTGTGTTCCGTTGGCATCTTGTAGTTTTATGTATGGATAACCACCCGTACATTACTTCATGTTTGTCTTCGGTAAACTCGCTGTTCATGTTGTGGACCTCGCGAGTATAATATAACCCCCCCCCCCAAAAAAAAAAAAAAAAAACCAGCGTTGGCTGCGATAATCTTCCTTGTAAATCTCAAGAAACCTCTTCGCGCTCCGTGAATATTCCTGAATAGCTCTCATTTTGACTTGATAGCTAGCATTAAATTTCTCTTGCGTTTCTCCCAATCAGGCTCTTGCCAGCGGAGTCCTCTCCGTGTGGCATTCTTACAACTACAAAGCGGATTTCTTGACGACAAATTGGACATAAAATTTCCCCTGACCTCACTCGCTTGCTCGTCTTTGTCGCTGAATGCGTTCGTGCTCTCACCCTGAACCCTAGTCGAGTTGGTGTCATTTGTGGGTCTCTCGTGTATCGAATGGCTTTTGTTTTACCTTACAGGGTTGTTTGTTTTCTGCTCTTTCCGCCCTCGTCTTGTCCCTGGTTTTCGGTGTTTGTCTGTTCTTCCAGAACTACATAAGAGATGTGGAAGCATTAATATTGAGGGCAGTCCCCCACACACAATATGCTAACATTGAACCCAAATCATACATTAGGGAATGGAAGTGCAACCGGACGGAGATCGACGCCAATTATAACCGCTAGGACCGCAAACAACACAAGGCCTGTGCCTCCCAGGACCGCAAATGAAGTCGCCCAGACGGCCAATGGTTCACTATACAGCATGAGGCACACCACCCCGGCGGTAAAACTGCACAGCCCAGCGAGAACGAGCCACGGGGCGGTTAAGCTCGCGGCGAAGCCCAAACTGGTGCGAAAGGCTGTTTTTGCGAGTCGATTTGTGGTGTACCGATAATCTGCAAGAGAATAGGCGACGGTGATTCGGTTGGCATCATCGAGGTTTGACTCTCTCAATATATCCTCCGCGAGATCCGCTGACTTTTTGAGCTGCACGGAAAGCTCGTTCCAGAGCCGAGGACTCTGAAGCAGGCGGAATACGATCATTTTCAGGAAACGGAGATGATGCGCGATCGCAAGATTATCCGGCTGGAATTCCTTCGAAGATTGCGCTGTATCCTTCAGCACCTCGCTGAGACTCGTGAGTGCTGATTCTCTTTGCTGTAACAGCGTACACGTGCGCTGAAGTTGGATGGCCCCGACTATAGCGATGGTGCCGCTTAGCACGTCGATGAAAAGGCCCCCGAAAAAGAGTGCATTGCATGCGATTTGCAGGTTCGTGTTTTGCTGATCGAGGGAGAAACTGATTGCTTGGGCTTGTACACCAGCGAGGAAGGTGGCCTACATTGTAAAGGTTAGCCGGAATACGTTCAAATTGGCAGGATCCGCACAATGATGGCAAGCGAGTTTAGGTTCGTGTTCATTAGCTGTAGCGACTCCGTCTGACGAATTGAGCGCATCCAATCCCATTTTGTACCCCGGGTTGAGACAGTGTTGGCCATGAATGCCTCCAAAGGACCAGCTGTTTCGTCGGGGCACTCTGCGGTGGGGCATCGCGGGACATCTGTGACATCGGGGAAGGACAGTGAAGGGTCTAGAGATGAAGACACACCTGTACCGCATGGTCCGAGTATAATTAGTGCGGTGCATCCATGGCTGTTCAAGTTGAAGCTGTGTTGCTGTCAATGTGCGCTGATTGCCGTTCCTCACCCTCAAAACGCACTGTCTGACTCTAGCCACAGTCCATTGCCGTGCTCAGGCCGGCTGGCTTCGAGGTCGCGACAAGTCCTTGATTTGTTGAGGATGCTCTGGCTCATCGCCTGGAAAGGGGGGCCTTTCTTTCCGTTTCGCACTGGTATATATTTTCTACGTACTGCATGCGCGACGTAATGTTACTTCTCGCGAGGCTGTGCCGCGTGCACTGCGTGAGGCTGTAGAAGTAGGTACTTTAAGTTTGTGCCGTCCACCCTTCTTTGTGACCTCAAATTACTCCTCCCTTCTAATCGTATACCGCGATGAGTGGTGTTTGCCCCGGCCGAACGTGCGTATCCTGCCCTATGAACTTTTCTTGAAATCTCTCCGAAGTGCCTGGCTTCCGGCGGATCCTACAAATCGCAACACTAGCCGTGGAATAGAGCCTGCGACAGGCTCTCCGGATTCTGAGCTCGCTGCGATGGCGGATCTACGGGTATTCATATTTGGGATGCGCTTATTGGTGCTGCTTGAAGAGATATACCGCCACAACCATTGGTGTACCGCGGTACGTCCGTCTCCCTCTTCGGCATGGTCATGGATGGCATCGTGAGCTGCAACCAACAGTTGGTCACTCTGATGCACTTTTTCGTGTCTCCCAGAGACTCGATGAGGAGCAAGCTTCGAGGTTAAAACAGATTCTGCAACGTTACGAAGGTGGGCCACACGCCCCCGCAAACACCACTCACTTCAGCTCTTTGTAGTACCGTTCTACGAACGACCATTGTCGAGCAGCACTGCGAGAGAGAGGATATGTGCTGCCGGGAAGACAGGCATCATGCACATATACCAGGCCTGTTGTAGACTGGGCACAAAAATCGATTTCGATGATCTTGGACACCACGGTACGTCCACATTGACCCAAATATGTTATGGTACTAACTTGAGCTTCAGAACTAGGTAATACACATTTGACGGCGATCATCGTGACCGCTAACCATGGACCAGCCCTCGCCCATGAAATAGGAAATCTCAACGCCCGATGCCAACAGCTCGATTATCTGTGCCGAACAGGCCGGGCCTCCCCCCGTAACCGGGCTCGAGTAGAAAAACTGCCTGCCAACATCAAGATGTCCTCTGCGTTGGAAGATATAGAGCTTCTGCGAGCTCGAGAGAACTTCTCAAACTTGTATTTCAAATTCTGTGAAATGATTCTCATGGGCGAGGATACAGCGGCGACCATGCAAAAACTGCGTAAATTGGTGAAGGATGAACTTGATCGGGCCAATCACCGAGTGGAAGAATTCGAGTCCGCACCATCTTCGTCACTTAGTTACTTCGCTTAGCGTCGCGAAAGCTCGTAACTTTGATGGGAAATCGTGAAAGTTCGGGAGTTTGATATGTTTCTGTGAAAGTTCGTGAGTTCGTATTCCGGGCGCGTCAAACGGCGACTTCTCGGCACATCATGGATATCAACAGTGTGCCGCGGTTGACCGGTTAGGTTGGGGTTAGCTGGTTATTATCTGAGACCCCTTAGTGGGCCACACTAGTTAGTGGGCCACTTGCATAATATAAGCCGGTGGGATGCATAGACCTAGGATTTGGTACTTCTAGGATGGAATACAATGTATGAGGACAGCGTGCGTCAAATTTGGAGGAAAGTGTTGGCAGCGATCAACAGCTGTGCTGGGTTTTTGATCGGGATGACGACGTGTGAACATCATTTCTTGTCTCCGAAAACCTTCTTCCGCTTGTTCCTCCACCAATTCCTGGCCAATTCACAAGATCAGGGGCTCGTTCTCATCCCTGGATCCAGGGAAATGATCTGCAATCATCCTGAGAACAAAAAATGTTACCTCTCGCCTTGCTGAGCCCCAAGAAGACCTTGATTTGAGCTTGAGTAGCAGATTCTCAACCTCTCGATGGTCAGCCAACCGTGTATGATACGGACCTGAGACTTTGGGGATGCTTTTTAGACACCAAAAACTCTCTCAAAACGAAATCAAGGGTTTTTAACTGCCATATTTGGTGGTCACCGAAGGATACATCCTAAAACGCCCGAATTTCGTTGGTGCGTATGTACGAACTTTTTTGGAGTGGTTATTGTAGCCTAGAGGTCAGCTGTTGTTAAAATATATATGCGGATGCATCTTATCTATCGGTACGTATTCAATTTTGGCGCACCAATGCACTCTGTGCTTTGCAGAGTGTGCCATTCTGTGTACACAGTGATTTCACCCCTTTTCCTTGGCTCAAAGGGAAATATTTAAGGTGCTCATATACCTCGGAAGTGCTCTGTTATTGTACCTAATATTGCAATTGGATATCTTTAATGATTTGGGATACATTGGGATGGCCGATATCAGTCCGAATGAACGATGTGAGGAGGTGGCCCACTAAGCCGTTTTTGCCGTTTTGGGAAACCGCCGGAACAAAAAATTCCGTAGGTCGAGAGACCATCGTGTAAATTCGCGGAAACTATCTCAACTCACTCACAGGATGAATACCTTGGTGCTAGACCCCATATAACTGTATATACCGCATTTCACGGGTGGGCTCGAGGTCAAAAAGGCCATGGTGGCCCACTAAGCAGTCGCAGATAATAGGGGTTAGAGGCTAGGGGTTCAGGTTAGTTGGTCGAGGTTAGTGGTTAGAGGTTAGAGGTTAGTGGTTAGTGGTTAGTGGTTAGAGGTTAGAGGTCAGTGTTAGGCCAGGTATTTATATAAAAAAAAAGGGGGGGAGAAGAAAATGATGGCCATATTGATGTGTCTGATTTGTGTGGTTTGTTCAGCTCACGAACTTTCCTAGGAATTCACCGAAATGAAAAAGTTTCAGAGCTTTCCATCAAAGTGACGAAGTTTCCCGATCTTAAGCGAAGTAACGAAGTGACGAAGGTCACTACTACTCGAAGAATTCGATGCTCTGCGGAAGCATTATGATGACGGGGGATGACGTGATCTCGTCGTCCTCATACAGGAAAAGGCCAAAGCCGGTGAGTATCCAACATGGTTGTATCCTGTCCGGCTATACTGATGGTTAATTTCAAGCGAGGAAAGCAGGTTTTGAAGACAACGCCAACAGATGTATGACGAATTGGGGAACATCGACTGAGGCCTTGCCAAAATCGGGAAGATTTTGAAGGAATCCAAAGAATTTTTGGGAGGGAGTAGACAAGAAACTCTCGCTGACACCCGGAAGCCAACGACTTCTTAACCAACTTCCCAGTCTCCTTGTCTTTTTCGAGTCGTCCAACGAGGAGATCGCGCACTCGTGATGAGGATTCTAATTGGTTATCTATCCACGCTTCCATGGATTTTTTCACAGCCTTCATGGCAAGTTCCACCATTGCAACATCGATATTTGGAGATGTCCAGGTCCACGGGAATATAAAGACACGACAAAGATGATGCGGAGGTCGTTTATTGACGAGATTTTACTTGAAGGAAAGTGATTGTTGCAGCGCATTCCATGCTGGTCTTTTGTGGTCCAGCTCAAGCAGATAACAGAAATTTTTAAGTGCAAGGTAAACTCTGCGGTATTTGATAGGCCATTTTCCAGTTTCGGAGAAGAGAACTGCCCGTAGGCTTCGAGAGCCAACACCGAGCATGCGTTTCAAAAAACAAAGTTGTACTCGCTCCAGCGGCTTGAGACTTTTGAGGTCAATGTCTAGACAAACATCGCACCCGGATGTAAGATAAGGATCCACTCGAGCCATATATAAGGTCCTGGCATCCCACGCGGGTAAGTGTTCAACAAAACGATCCAGGCCCAGGATAACATTGGCAACCGTGGTCGCTTTTCTAGCTTTGATTTTATAATACTCCCTCCATACAAATTTTGTCCCAGATGCCTAGATACCAGGCCTTCTGTAATAGTTTGATGATCCTCCCGCCTAAATGGAACGATGGGCAGGCTTTCTGCCGTGGTCCAAATATTTGATATAGATATTTGGCAATGGAGGTTTCACAGTAATTATTGTTTGACCACACTTTAAATTGAGCTCCATTGAGATGGCTTTGAAAACCAGGTGGTCCCCTTGATGTGATGAGAATATCATCTGCGTGTTCGACATGACAGATGGAGACGCCATTGAGTTCAATGTCTTCCGGGGGGTGCGCGAGAATGAAGTTAGGCATGAATAAATTCCAAAGGTGCGGGGAGCCGGAATCACCGGTCAAAATTCCCAGAAGTGACCTGAAGGCAGGTGCAAATTGACCATCGAGTCGAACCAAGTAGCAGATTTGATTATAAAGAATTTTCAACCATTCAATCATAGGATCCGAGATGCCCGTGGTTGCCAATTTCACCCAGAGGCTTGACCTGTCAGTCCCTGGGAACGCATTCTTGAGGTCACATATAACGGTTTATTGAGTGATTCTGCTTTGTCAATGAGGCACAAGAGCATGAAGACATTGTCATTTGTGCGAAGTCCATCTTGGAATCCATTCTGGGTGGGTGGGATTGCCCCAATCTCTTGAGCGCCTTCACGAGAAGGGTGCGGAACAACCGAGCTGAACGCAGTGTAAGAGTGGCCCTGCAGTGGATTGCCGGGACGACATGTTACGGGCGTGAAAGCCAGTGTTAACGGAGAAATACAAGACACGCTTACGTACCGACCTCAGGGTGTCTTGTGCCCATCGAGCTGAACCACACTATTGTCAGCGATTGACGCTGGTGGAGCGTTGACTGGGATGTCCGGGCGAGCGCGCGCTACGTGCTGAGGAAAATAAGGAGGGACATTGAGGCGTGCCTCTGAGAGTGTGCTTGGCGTATTTGAGAATACGCTGGTGCGGGAAAGAGGCGATTAGAAGCACATTTAGCACGCTGCGTGGACTCGCTGGCGTGGTGCAGCGTCGTGCGCCAGGTGGATGGAGAGTACGGCTGTGGGGAGTGTAGACCTCTAGATGCATGCGATGGTAACGTCGTTGCAGAATAATGCTTCTCCTAGACGGTGAGACGCAGTGAGCCGGGTTTACACGCAGTTTGCACGGAGCACTCACCGGTACTTCATTTTGAGACTGCATTGATGCGGCGTCTTCAAAAGCGATGGAGGGTGCTGCGTGGGTTAGTAAGACGAGAAAGAGAATATGCGGGGCACGCACACGCTCACTTGGTTTTATAATGTAAAAGGAAGCCTGTGCTCGCAATGGCTGTGATGTCTCGTTGCAGTGCAAAGCCAGCGAGTCAATCTGGCGCAAAGCCAGAATCTCTGTGGCTCAAAGCCCGCAGAAATGCAAGTACGGTGGGTGCGCCAGTGGTGGCTGGTGGTGTGAGTGTGAGTCAGAAGACGGACACTCGGTGCCGCCATCGTTGATGGCGACACGCTGCGCGCAACCAAAGGCGTCGTGTGTGAACAGTAGGGGGGGAGGTAGCGGGGGCGCAGCGCATGCGGATGCCGGCTGCGTGTACAGCGGGCGTGCGCGGGAAGGCAGGGACTTGCGGTCCGGGCGGTCACGAAGGGGCGGGCTGTCTGGGCGACGCGCTGCTCAGAAGGGCGGACAAAGCGGGTCGAGCAGGAGAAAGGTCGAGCGGGTAGGAAGACGCGGGAGTGTCCGGAAATTCACCCGGAATGTCCCCGTTTTGGGAGACATTTTGCAGGAAGTATCGAAATTGGGGCCGGAGTGCTGCCAAATTAGAAGACACTCCGGAGTGTGTCGGGAGTGTCGTCGAAGTGTCCGAGTGTCACCGGCAGTCTCGGAGTGTGTTCGAAAGTGTCCAACGTGATGTCAGCACGCTGAGATTTAGCCGACGCTTTTGGCAGCATCGCAACATTCGCTACATTTTGATGGCCGAGGGGCCATCAAAATGTGATGATTTCCCACGGGTGTTCAAATTCAGCTTGTCGAAACCGCCCGAGGACGTCCGGGAATGTATCTCGGTGAGTTTTTCATATAAAATCGTAACAAAAATATGTGCATGGTCGGAAGAGACAGGGCGACATATCTGGTCAAATAACCAGGTTGATTACCGAAATGGGGAAATGGCTAGAGGGCAAAGTGTCTCGCAAAATCAGAATTTTGGCTGTCCAGGATGTTGAAGCTATATCTCAACGAGATATTTTTTCTGGAACTTGAGATTTCGGATTTGGGGTCCCCATATGCCTATTTAACATGTAGAGGGGACTCATCAATACCACTTGCGTAGGGGCAGAGCGTCTCCCCATCACATTAGACACCTTGCTCCAGAGTTCCATATCTCTCTGATGGGATCCAGCATAGTAGGGGAGGCACTTTGCTGGGGGAATGTGTGAGTTGTAGGTCCTAGTTTGTGGGACAGGTCTTAGTTTAATTTCTTTCCCGCGGTTGACGGTGCTATCATTGTTTGTACCCGGCACGCACGGGAGGGGATAGAAGCTAGGTGTTTATCTCGCGGTAATCACTGCCGCTCCTCTGCTTCACTGTCTGCTGAACGATAAACACGTGTTCAGCCCATTTGGGGTATTCGTCAATGCAGCCTGCACCCGAGGCCTAGGGCAATCAAGAGCATTGCTCCCCTCATTTTCTCTCTCTGAATCCTGAAGCATCCATTTTCTGGTGGTAGGCAGCCGAATTTTGTCTATGTGCTTGACTTGGAGCAATGATCCGGGTATGTTGTGCGTGATGATTCCATCTTCCCGGGAGGTAGTTTCTGTGCTTTCGAAATCTGTAATCGCAGAGGACATGCAGAAATTCACACTCGGAGAAAGGATTGGAGAGCCCTCAGTAGAGAGCGTATTTATGGACCCCCGTGCAGTGTGGTCAACGCGCACCTTCAAATATAGACCGCATCTGTCATGTTTTTCCGATGAGAAGCTTGTTTCACAGGAGGGTGGAAACAGAGTCGCTCAGAACACCTTGTTATCATGGCTCTCTCCGGTACGATTCACCGATCGCTGTCAATTATAATAAGCTTTTTGTGGAACTGACAACGGCCGGCGTCCTGGACCGAGAATCCGACTTCATCGCATCGCATCAGCATCTGGTTCACCCGCGCACCCAACTTTCACCCATAGCTGTAGCATTTAGCCTACTGGTTTGGACGTAGCCAGCGAAATCGTTGTTTAACGCGCCGACACTAGCCATAGATGGCTAGGACCGTGAATCTACGGTAAAATCCTCCGCTTCAAGGCCCTGCACCTATATCCCTTCTGGGATGCCGTTTATTTATTCCCTCGGCTCGTATTATCTGTTGTTTGCCTTCTATTTATTAAGCTCGGCTACCGTTCCTCCCCTTGTCTATCCATTTAGGAAAGGCCCCTATTGTACAAATTACGTCTCACGCTGTCTTTGAATGGCTGACTGCTCACGCTGTCTTGAAAGAAATAAAGAATATTATATTAATCTTGCACCCCGCGCTACGTACTGTGGAAAAACTGCTCCAAGTCCGCATCCTCGTTACTTATCGCCGCCGTCTCGATCTGCATCAGCAGCTGCGCCGCCTCCATGGCGGGCATCTTCCACTTGCGCTCGAAGAACGTTGCTAGACCACCGTGCATATGTGCTTGCTTCAGCGCATATGCACGGATACCTGCCGCGACCTCCGGTGGCACGTCCTCCCGCAAGTTGACACGCTCCCGCCACCATTCCGATTGCCAGCCTAGGTATCTCAACACCCGCCGCATCTCCTCCCTCAACGTCATCACCTCCTCCCCCCATCTCGTCTTCCGCGCATACGCACGGGACCATTCGACCCGCACGGCTACCCACGAAGTCCATTAGTCACATGTCGCAGCGCATCAAATGACTCACAGTCATGAAGACGCTCTTCCTCGTCGTCAAGTGCCCCTGGCGCCGTCCAAATCCAAGACATGAGACGCTTGGAGGTCCCAGGTGCATTTCTCGGGGCGCGCGCGCCGCGTCCCGAGCTCATCATGGCGAGTTTCTTACGCGCTGCCGCATCACTCTCGCCCGCGTCGCCATCTAGTCGAACATCTTCTTCACGTAGCTCTCGGAATGTGACGGTCTCCGGCTCCGAGACGGCGATGAGCGATGTGCGCGCGTGGTGATATTTATGGACGCAGGCATCCACCCGCTCGCCGATCTGCCCGATGAGCGTCCGGGCCTTCGTCGACTGTATCTGGCCTGTGACATGCTCGTTCCGGAAGGTGATGAAATGGCGTTTCGCATGAAGCCGGGCGCGAAGCTTCACGAGGGCGTTGTTGCATTGGGCGATCCGTAGCTTTGCTTCCATATTCAGTAGGCCTTTGACACAGCCGCGCAGTGGGTCGTCAACGCTCCGACGCATTTGGCTGGGCATCCACAGTTTAATCTTCTCCGCCTTCGGTGGCGGCTGATCGGGGTCTCGCGCCGCCTCCGCTGTCGCAATCGCCAGCGCCGTGCCAGGCATATAGATTTGCTGTAAGCCGCGGAATTTGTCGATTTTGGCGAGCAGAGCACGACGCCAGTCGTGCAGCTTGCCTTCACGGTCCGCCGTCATTAGAGAAGGACCTGCGACTTCTGTTACGATACGCCTCCTACGTAAACTGTAAGCTCGTGTCAATAGATGGTATCTATAATATACGCACTGTGCGTCTTCAATCTGCAACCCCGCAATGAGGAAAGCTGTGGCGCTGCGGCCCTGCAGCGGTGATGACGCGCCTTGAATAGCGGCCTCCTCGTCCTTCTTTACTTCTAGGCGTACCTCCGCTTCTGTTGGGCAATCTGCTCGCGCTCCAGGTAAGTATCACAAAATAAGATCCACATATCGTAACCACGCACCCTTGCGCGACAATGTGTATGGGTTCTCCTTGGCCTTCGGCTTGGCCTCCCACTCAACAATCTTCTTCTTCCAAACACGCCTCAACTCGGGCTCGATGGTGGCGGAGACGGATTTGAAGGCCTCCACTTGTCGATCGCGCTCCGCGATCGCCACCAGAAGCTTGCGCTGCAGGGCGTCTCCTGTAAACACCATTTAGACGTGTTTGAATGATAGGTATCGCCACTCACCTTGACCGATGTTTTTCAAGAAATTGTGGCTATCCATCTTGTCCTCCAACGTGTCGACACGTTGCCCTTGCCCAGCATCCTTCGTGTGATACGAAGCCGGGTTCATGACAGACCAAACCCGCTCGACGCCCTCTCCGTCACTCTTCCCCACTCCAGGCTTGAAACTAAGACTGTTGTCGTCGTGACAGTCCTCGTTGTGGGAAGCCGCGTGCCAGACGGGAAGCGCACAGGTCAACTTGATGTTCTCAAGGGGGAGGCGTAGCTCTCTTGGCAGTTTGGCGTTGCGCTCAGCGAGGTTCTGCTTCCACTGGCATGCAATGTCGTATGAGATCAACAACAGCATCAGATTAAAGCCCATTAGCACGGAGAGCACTATGTAATCCATGTTAGCGTATCTATCCAGAGTTTAGATCGCGGCATCGAAGATATTACATTTGGGACACGCACCTTTCCCCTTTCTGTAAGTCGCCGATTCCGTTGGGTCGGACGCACACGCAGCCACCCACGCCCGAAGAACGCAATCCCGTAGTCAATCGTGTGTCCTTCTGAAGAAGGGCAGCGAAGGCGATACATGTACTAATCTTTTCCCCATGTCAGTGGAGTGTCAGCGTCGAGATCAAAATAAAGACGCACATCTTTCTCCCCGATATATTTCTTCAAATGGCGCTCGTATCCTCCCGGTTCGACCCAGTATCCCCAGCCTGGACCCAGCGAAGGATCCTCTATCTCATTCGCGCGCATCCGATTTTTCAATCTAAAGTTGGCGTCCACAGCAACGAGGAGCATGTACAGGAACCTGGGGGTCTCGTTAGCTTCATGGTATCGTGGAGGAAAACAGACTCACCGTAGCTTCGGGTCTACATCGCGCCAGTTTTGTGGCAGATTGCGTCCGTCTTGAGGGCATGCCCAGCAGATCACTGCGCATGATCGTAATTCCGTTGCGTTGACACCTGCCGGATCATGGCCCCGGCCCGCTCGTTTGAGGCGGTGAAGGAAGGCCCATTGCCAGGCCATACGCTGGAACTGCTTATAGCGGTCCTGCAGAAGCTCGTCAGGAGAAATAGTAGTCAGTTAATAAACCACTTACTGGCAGCCATGTCATTCCGGTTGAAGCTGTCGCATCAGTTGCACGTTCCAGTGCACGGATGAAGTCGTGAGCATTCATGTTGCCGACAACATTATAAAGTCGGTAGGCCTCCAAACTCTTGAAAGTCGCGCAGGTGGCGGGGTCTGTTACCGATGCAGGATACCACGCGTTCCGCAGCAATTGTTCCAGATTGTCGGCGTTGTCGGCCCTTGAGCATTTGCAATATCTCACCTGGACCTGATGGATTATCGGCGCCTCGATAACCGTCATCTTGTACACCTTGTTATCGGGAACGACGCAAGGGTGGCCGCCGTGTCCGAGTTGATACACCAGGCCGAGGGCCGCCAGTGTAACAGCGGTCCAGAATTGGCCATTCCATTCCTGAAAAGCCATTAGTCGTGCATCCCACGCACGAGCATCAGAGGACCCACCTTTATGACGTGCAGCGGTGTTAAGGCATGGTGCGATAAGCAACAGTTCTTACACTGTAGAAACTGGCCGCAGTTGCCGCATTTGAACATTCGGGTAGTTGGGTCATTCGGGATATAGGCAGCTTTGCAATGAGCGCATTTGGGATCAAAAAAGTCGTCACCGAGGCCATCATGGCGCAAGGCTTCGTTCAGAAATGTGCCCTTCAATGGGCGCCACAGTGACATTGGATCGTCCTGGCGACAATTAGAATGATGCGGCATTTTAATAAGATAAATATTGCAAGACATACCGAACTTGTGTATTCTTTTCGTTTCCTGGTTGGCACAGAATCGACACCATTGATTGGATGTGATTCTGAATCACGACTCTCAAGGTCATCGTACCCCTGCTCTGGAACTGGAATCCATTGGCCGTAAGAATCTTCCAAGTCGGTGGGCTGAACCCGCCGTTTTTTATGTGAGATGTTGAGGTACTCTTCATCGCGGCACAGCCCATCGGCGGAGAAATAAATGCCCCGGTCAGCAACTAAAGTGGTTTCTTCGCGAGGATCTTGGCCAATCTCAATATCCACGAAATTGTGCGGACGGCGTCCCATGGCGGCGAGGTCAAAGGTGAAAGTTGGGGGTCACCATCAAATTCTGAAACTCGATCGGAAAGTCTTCTTGCGTCCAAAGCAAACTGGCAGGCTGCAGCCAAGACCTTGAGCGAATCGCCAAAACAAAGTCGTATGCATTAAATTTCTGCGCATATTCGGTCAGATTCGTTAATTGATGATTTTGTATCGCATAGTGGCTTTCATTATCCACAGCTTTGGGCACTTACAGTACTAAGACGAACCGCCAGGAACTGACAATCATCCTGGCGAGATGGTGAGATGCAGGACGCGACATCAACACTGCCACTGATGCTATCCCATGTCAAGACCGCTTTGACATTTTCCACGCCTCAATAGAAAACATGCTTGATTTTCCGGGACAATATCTCTGGCGCATATCGATGTACTCTACTGGCTACCTTGAAGCTATCTTAGGGAAACGCAACCCGGCCCAATTATACTCAACGCGACACCCCTCATCCCGCCCCGGATACTCGCTCTCGAGCGCCTCTTCTTCGGCAGAGCAACGGAATGGAGGATCTTCCATGGTTGTCGAGCAGACCGGACACTTCCAGTCGGTTTGAAGGCGAACACGGATACATACATAGCAGTGACTGTGTCCGCACTTATATCTGCCAACCGCAACAATCAGTCACATCCACACATTCAAGAAGGTAAGTGACTTACGAAACCGGATGAGATTTTACGCCATGACAGAGGGTGCACCTGTCGCGAGTCCTGTTGGGGACGAGTTCTTTGGGTCCAATGCCGTCGAGCCAGAGATCTGCTTTGGTGAGAGGGTAGTCGCGACCTGCCCGCGAACCCGGTGTGTAAACGTTGTCGGCTGTCAGTCGGTGGCGGGCATGGGATGCATTGAGCGGACGGGCATAAGGTGTAGGCATTGGGCTGGGCCCAACTGCGAGAGCCATAATGCGCGCACGAATTGAGTGGAAGTCGTTTTGGCCCAAGGTGTTCATAGCCAAATTGGGCCGAGGGACGACGGCAGGCGTCGGAGGACCATAAATCCTTCTCGGTGCTACTGACCATTTCAATGAATAGTCTGATATCTAAAGATGATGATTGACATACCTGGACTGGCTGCCCTCGGCACCCTGTTTCGACGACGCGCGGCTCTGGGACGACGGGGAGGAGGCATTGGACGGTTTCCGCAAAGGTATACAGTAAAGGGTGCTGGGTT
The DNA here is from genome assembly GCA_029378395.1 of Mycena leptocephala. Taxonomy (NCBI): domain Eukaryota; kingdom Fungi; phylum Basidiomycota; class Agaricomycetes; order Agaricales; family Mycenaceae; genus Mycena; species Mycena leptocephala. The sequence goes on from JARJLF010001756.1 coordinate 53,521, forward strand.
GGGCATACCCTCCACTACGAGGTAGTACTCTTTAAATTTTCGCCTTTCTTTCCTTCAGTATATTAGTGTTATCTGCATCAACCGCTGAACAACGGTCAATGTGACAATCAGGCTTGTCCACGACCGCCAATCATGATCAGTTGTGAAAACCTGGCAGAGTATTTACCCGAAATGATTCGACGAGTCTTTTTTCTTTTGTTTGAAGTTAAGCCAAAGTTCTGCGGATTCATAACCATTGCTGTTCTGAAATACAGTAAGTGAACCTATATGTCTGGTGCAGGTGCATTGAATGGCATTCGCCTTGCGACACTTTGGACTCGAGGAATAGGTGCCATTATCAAACGGTTGCTGTAAGCCCCATGCGCACTCCCCAGTCTCACTTCCACAGATCATCAAAATATATCCGCATTTGCATCCGCGGAAGCGCAAACTCGGCCGCCAAAAGAAAACGGGCTGATGAAACCTTGAAGTGAAAACTGGAAATCCACTGAAGCACTTCCTCCACAGAAATGGTCTCGTTCTGCGTCGACATCTGACCCACTGGCACTGGAGGGGTCACCAATCCGATGGTCACTACAATTCTTAGTGTACCATGTGATTACCTTCCGTGGGTGCTTTCACGGACCGGACTAGACCGATCGCAGATCTACACACTTTAGCATGCATGGAACAGCATTACGAAACTATTACGAAGTCATTACGACCGCCAATCTTTCTGTCAATCACTCCACCGCCAATCTCAATTACAGCATGTTCCTGTAGCCGGTGCAAACTGGTCGAAGCCCATTTCCTGCTATTCATATCCATCAGGACCTTTGCCGTTTGTGGGTACTTGCATAGGTATCTTCCTCTTGTGCAGCGGTCGTGAAAAAGCTGTCTTTCCTTTCTTCGACAACTTCCCATCAAACAATAAGCCTTGCCATCACGGTCAATCAGAAGTCCAGTTGCCTGGGTAAAGTCAGGATGTTGAGATGCGCACTCCCCACAATTTCGATCGTCCTAATTAGGCAGATTCTTAGATCCTCCCAATTGGTAAATTCAAATTTTACAAAATCGTGTGACGCAGTTGCCGTATGTTCGCTCAAAAGTGTTCTCTCTGTGCTTCACCGTCCTGCAACGGATTTTTTGTTTCTATATTTCCTGTAGTGTAAGTATCTTCCTCCTCTTGTGCAGCGGTCGTCAAAAGGCTGTCATTCTTTCCTTCGACAACTTCCCATCAAACAATGAAGCCCTGCCATCACGGTCAATCAGAAGTCCAGTTACCTGGGTAAAGTCAGGATGTTGAGATGCGCACTCCCCACAATTTCGATCGTCCTAATTAGGTAGATTCCTAGATCCCCCCAATTGGTAAATTCAAATTTTACAAGATCGTGTGACGAAGTTGCCGTATGTTCGCTCAAAAGTGTTTTCTCTGTACTTCACCGTCCTGCAACGGAATTACATTTGTTCCTATATTTTCAGCTTCCTCAATTTGGTACACCCGTGCTTGATAACTCTCTAAAGGTCTGCAAGTTAGGACGTCAAATCAATGGACCAAGTATCCATCAGATACCTAATTACGCGGTATCGCATGCAAACCAAGGACCTTTCCGGATATCCGCATCTCAAACTGAGATCGTAAGAGAGTTTGAGATTCTACAGATGGTCGTCTCATCCCTGGAATGGAATGATCATCATTCGCAAAATGGGGGCCTGAACGGCCCAAAAAAATTCTCCGCCGACCACCTGAGCGCCTGGTGGGGAGAAGTCACTGCCGAATTAACTTGCAATAGTCTGAGATGCAAAATCGAGGATAATATTGTCATTGAAAAGTATCTACGAGCAAGAGCATTGGAGTCTGAGTATTGGAGTCTAGCCACTGCAAAACAAGGGGAAAAATTCAGGTCAGGCCTCTGAAGGTTGTCAAAACCCACTTGAAAGTCGTATTCTGTGTCCACTGGCATGCTATGTCGTAGGAGATCATCAACAGCGTCAAATCCAAGTCGATGGGCGCATAATTGATGCTGGTGTATCTATCCTGAGGTCAGATCACAGCGTTGAGGTATTGCATTTAGGACACGCACCTTTCCCCCTTCTGTAAGTCGCCGATTCCGTTGGGTCGGACACGCTCATGGCCGGCGCTGCAGACGCCCGAAGAACGTATATCGTCGTGGCTGAGCGCTTCGTCGTTTGTGGTGTCGCTAGCGCGGACGTTCTGAACTTTGCGAATTACTTGGTCGGCCATGGAGAATAACAAAAGGACGAAGTCAGTTTGGCTAGTCATGCACATAAGTTGACGTACCTTGGAGCCCTTCGGCGGCCACCGGAAATCCAACCGACCAGCGCAGATGAATCTCATCTGAAGGTCCCCAAGGTGTTGATCAGGAAGCAAGATTCCTCACGCAACGCTAGCTCACAGGAGATATCTTAGACGGTTTCAATCAGCAGAAGATGTGACAAATGTGAAAGAATAAAAAAATGGGGGAATCTCAGATCCATGGCCCCAGCCAAGCGGTTGAACAACTGAAATACTTAATGAACGAAAGAAAGCTTCGACTCACCATCACTCACACAATGCCCCCCGTTTATTTGTATGCTCGTCGCGGCCGTTCTGCCAAACCCTATACCTTCGCCATGCAGCCATTTGGACCACCCCTGCGCAGTCAAATGTATTCTTTCACCGACGCTTTAAAGTTTGAAAATGAACTTGCGCTGGATCGCGAGGATCACGACCCTGTTTACCGTGGCGACGTAAGTGTCCATGCTCCTTCACCAAATTTCATACACTCACAATACCCAGGTCCGCCCCGAGGATTCTTGCACCGGCACTCTTGTTCCTTGCGATGGTCATCACGGCACCGAAGTGGATGAACTTGCCTCGGACTCGGACTCGGACCTCCCTTCGTGGCCTTCTTCCTCTCCCGCACGTGGCGCGTCACCCTTGGAACACCTCAGCAGCCCAGTTACACCTCGGGCGCCCAGTCCAACCCTCACCGAGATTGACGCCGAATTCGTCTCAGCTCCCGTGCACGGGCCGTGCAGGCCGCCCAGTCCAACCATGACTGAGATTTATGCTGAGTTCCTCTTGGCTCCCACGCCCGTCATCACCTACTCCAAAAAGGACCGGGACCGCATCCACGCCAAGGCCGAGGCCGAGGCCAAGCGCCTCAAAGCGGAAGCCGCTGAGCAAAAGCGCTTGAAGCGCGCGCTTTTGAAACCGACATGTCGATCTGGACGTATCCACCGTGCGAATCTTGACGAGGGCTCGCCTGGGGTCTGGACCCGCGAGCAACTTGCTGCCGTTGGCCAGGAAGTCGTCGACGATCTCGATCCACAGTAAGTCCGTCTGTCAGACCAAATAGGAAAATGACTTAACGGAGCAACCTTTCAGAGCATTGACGCCACTCGTCGACAGCCGCGACTGCGTCATCGGCGCGATTGCCGGTCCTCCCAAGGGCGAACTTCAGTGGTGGGAGCATGTTCTCAAACACGCCGAGCAAGCGATGGGTCGCCTATATCGCATCGCCATCTTCCCCAACCTTGGCCACGACGAGGCTCGGCTTCGATTCGGTATCGGGTATGGTGAATTTGGTGCCGTATGTCTTTCATATGATGAGACAAAATAAGCCAACGCTGACGTTCAAACCTAGAAGCCGCATAGGATCTTCGAGAGTTCCGCAAACTTCAGGGAACTTGCGGTCATCAAGGACAGTGCGTTCTTCAAGGAAATTTCGGCCTACCAAAACCGTGAGTGTGTTCAGTATGTGCGAATAGATTGAGGGCCTGATCCGAACGTAGATTTGGTGCAACAGGTAGCCCCGAACATCTACGCCGACATGGCCAACAAAACAGACCAGCTCAAACTGCTCGCCAACCTCCGCCCGCCCTTCCCTGACTCGGTCTTCACCACTGCCGAGATCTGCTACTGCGATGTGCCAAATCCCTCCCGCAAGAATTGGGATGGAGCGTTCTACGGCTTGGAAGCGTTCACGACCTGCGGAGCATACGACTGGACGGAGCGCGGGGGAATCGTTTTCTGGGACGACGATCGTGTCATTCCTTTGCGTCCCGGCACCACTGTCGTCTTCCCCGCAGGTACAAAAAGGTTCTCATTCGTGCCGGTGGCCCCACACGAGAAGCAGTTCATCTTCAGGCAGTATTCGAACATGGGCGCGTTCCGCTGGATTGAAAAGGGTGGGCGTTCTGATTCTGAGTTCGAAGAGCTGGCGTCCGTGGAGGAGGAGGAGGCGTGGATTATCAAACGCGAGCGTCGCGGACAGACTGCTGCGCGCATGTATAGCAAGTTGGACGATATCTACATTTTTTAATGCTATAGCACGTACTTAGAGTACACCCCAAAAATCTGACTTTTTTCCCCCTCCATATTATTCCTTCTTGACTCGTTCCGCCTCAAACTCCTCCAAAACTTCGGTGCGCCAGAGAACGAAGCATGTGAAAGGTAGTAACAATCACATCTTGATGGTGCAGTCGCATCATGATGAGTACGCGCTCCGCGGGGCTGAAGAGAGACGTGACGGCCCGGAGGGGACCCTTAGGTGTGCAAGTGGTGGGAGAGCAGAGGGGCCTGGCACTGGGAACATAAAGTGGGGACTCCAGAGAGCGAGCGCGAATGCGAGTGTGAACGTTGGACGGAAAACGATGCGATGGCAACCATCGCATCATGATTTAACATCATGATGGAGGCGGTGCAGGCGCGCCGACCGTGGCGCTGAGGGAAGTGAGAGAGCGGCAAGGAGAACCGGAGGAGATCGCAAGTTTGCGATTTTTTGGGGCAGAGCACCACACGAGAAACCTTATGCAGGCAACTAGTTTGACCTTGTACTTACGCCCGAACATGCATTTTGCTTGATGGGAACATCATGGTTCATTGTGGGGTTGTCGCATAACGTCGCGCCCTGCCTTGGATTTTGAAAGACAAAATGGGAAGCCAACGAATATTCAAAACTCTAAGCACGCAAATTCAATAAGATAACTGGACAGAACCCCTACCCCTACACAGTCGACTACTGAATCAACTTTCCGAAGCGTCCTGCATTCGGACCGTTCATATCTACCTCATTGCCGTCCTGGTCGACATATATATCCCCTGCTGCCTTGGCACGCCGTTTCTCTCTGGCCGACGTTTGGTCTCACGCTTGCACTTCAAGTACACGGTGCAGGCTTCGGGACCAAATCTGTCCGAATAAGCTCTGAGGGCCGTTAATGGGATTGTCAAGTGTAAAGAATATGTGGGGACGTACTTGATGCGGCGTTTGGCCTCCCATTTCCGTAAGTCATCTCGGTTCCTATATCGATGGTCAGCAGATGAATGCAGAGGAATCATTCGACTTACTTGGCGCGGTAAGTCGCTTGGTGGAGTCGCGCGCGCTTAGCGGCTTCTTCTTGCTCTTCCAATGGTCGTGACTTGAGTTCAGCCCGTCTCCTGTGCGCGGGAGTCGCGTCAGCGCGAGCTCAGGTAATGGGGAAACTGAATGCACGTACATGGCCATGCGCACGCGCGCCTTCTCGCGTCGTACTGCCTGCCGCTGAAGCCTATAGATCAAACAATTGGTTGAAGAAAGGCGCGAGGAAACAGGTGTGGTGTGGCGTACTTGAGCTCATGTTCGGTGAGGCCAGTGTTGTACTTTGAGGTCAAGGGAGGTGGATGCATGGAAGAAGATTGGAGAACAAACAAATCGCACCAATGATTGACACCAAATGATGATTGATGGGAATCAGTCGACAGTTCGCAACTTGGTGAGAAGGTATTTTCAATATTTTCGGGTGATACAGTTACAAAAAGAAAAATTTAAAACAGAAAACTCATGAGAATCTCTTCTGAAATTGCTGAATTGACTCACAGTTTGAATTCCAACCACACAAGACCGCTATGCGTGTCCGAAATCATTTGTGCCAAGTTCGCAGGCCATCAAAGCAAATGAGACGAATATAATGTTTCTGAATTATTGTACAGTAATCAGAGTTGCTGGTGGCCGTTTAGAGAGTCATTCCAACTCAAACAGCGGAAAGAAATCTGAGGCTAGAGAAGAGGAGAAAGAAAGGGAGTAAAAAAGGATGGCCGTGTGTTTGTGGCAAGTTCGCAACGTCGAGCAGCGTCCCTTCACAAATGCATGAGCTCGGAGCACCATATTTGACGTGCAGAGTATTGACCATGACACGCAAGATCAAATTGACGTTGTTTAAAGGGTCGGTGGCTGGTAAGACACCATTTCGACCGAAAGTGATGTTAAGTCGCAGTAGGTAACTTGAAACAACGCATGAAACCAAAGTTTATGACAAGTTCGCAAGCGCTTATACACTAAGATATACAGATAAAAAAGAGTTAAAATTGTCTGCCGGTCAGCTCCGAAATTTTAAATCTCAAAGGTAAATCCTAACCTTCTGCCTCTTCACATTTGGAATACAGGTGCCCTGAACCCACCAATTGTGTTCCGATTGACCAATGATTCTGTGGCAAGTTCGCACCATCACTGATTTTGTGGCAAGTTCGCAGCCACCTTGGAATAAAGACGGCTGTTTAAAATGGAGAAAAATCGTAATATTTCTCCGACTGTGACATCTGGATAAAAGATGCCCTAAAGCGAAATTGCACGGCTCAGATTACAAGTAGCGGACTAACCAATGTATATATTCCATTTTGAATTGCAGGCACTGCGTCACAAGTTCGCACTCAGGTTTTGATGTGGCCAGTTCGCACCCCAAATGGCCCGCCTTAACGGTTGGTACAGCATTATCAATTGTAAAGCAACGTTTAATGGACGGAGAGACCAAAACAATAAAATTCCTCATCGCGTGTACATGACGGGCGTAAAGAATAAAAAACTACGCAAAAACATCTGTATAATCTGGAGGGCTGGACTGTGCGGTTTCGTGGCGACCCGCAGCCGCTTCATATTTGGCCAATGCGTTCGAGAAACCTACAACAGACTGGTGCAAAGCCCCTCGGACACCCATCGTGTTAAGCTGGCACTCCGAGCTGGGCAGAAGAAAAACGAAGTTAGCGGCGATGAGAAAGGGAAATAAAAAACCTCACTGAGAGCGGTACACGCCCGGAGTAATCCCACAGTAAACGACGTACCATTTGCCATCTGATTCCTCGCTGCCGTTGAGAGGATTGAGACGGTCTCCGATGCGGATGGGCTGGGGGAGCGCAGGGATGGCGGTAACAGGGGCACCGGAAATGCGGACCCACGATCGCGCAACAGCATAAGCAAAGGCTGCGTCGGCCTCGGCGACACTACCATACCCTCGAAAGAGGCAGTTCCTGACCCTTTCAACCAAAGGCCGTGTCTGTGCCCTAAGGGAATCTTTAAGCACTGGAAAAAAAGGGGAGTGGGCGACAAACCATGTAAGGAAGACGCTGGTGTCTCTGCCACAAAATACGGCGTAGGCCTTTTTCGTAGAACTCTTTCGATAATTGCTGCGGCATCCTGCCCGAATGGCATGCACATGGGAATTGCGAACCCCTTGCGTGGCAACGCCAGCAGTAGACCTGAGCCATGTCATTAAGAAAATGGGTGCAGAGGCAGAGGATCCGCATACCATTCGGTTGTATGCCCCCGTGTTGTGGGGGACTCAAACTGGTAGATTGGGGGCCGGCTAGAAGAGGCAGAGGTGTACGAGCGAGCGGTCATGTTGGGGAAAGTATGACGGGCATCGATGGGGAGTGATTGCAGGCGCGGGGACGGAGTTCGAAGTGCACGGCGGGTGGGCTGGATGTCGGCTAGATCCAGGCTGGCCAGTAAAGCAATAAAGGCGGGGTCGTCATATTCCGCAGAATTGTCAGGGTCGGCGGTCATGGAAGGAAGGAGGCGACTTGGAGACGAGGGTGTTTGGAGCGGCGAACGCGAAATCCGGACAGATAACACAAAATGAGCACTCTGAAACCATCAGAATAAAGAACAAAATATCAGAATCAATGGAAGACCATCAGAACAATTGGAAGGCAAGGCAACCACGAGGACATTTGAGCGACTGTGAAGAGCAGCGAGGAGTGCAGATGGAGGAGTTTGGGGTGGAGGCCGGACAGTCACTGGCACTGACTGTGCTGTTGGGACGCACGGGAGGGAGCAGAAAAAGAACAAGAAATCAACTCGAGGGCAATGAATTGGAACCTTTGGGCTCACGAGTACTCACCACTCAGACGCAGAAGTGGTTCCTTGATCTTACGAGATCTTGATCAAATATGAATCGGGAAAGAAGCAAACGGATCTGACAGAATCTGACTCCGGTTGGTGATTGCTGCCGTTACTTCCCACATCTTACGGACGCAGATCTTTTGCCACAAACAAACATATATTTCAAGTGCGATTCAAACTACGCGTAACTACGGGGCGACATCGAAAGGCGGTACATTCCATTCAACCTACGGAACGAGTGAGTTCACGAACAGGAAAGAGAAGCGAACAGACTCACGATCAAGGGAGAACGGCGACCATGCGATATCCCAACATCTGGTTGAAGACGCCCACGGCGATCGCCTGCGTCTTGTAACCCTTCATGGCGAAGCCGGAGACCCCCACAGTGGCACTGAGAGCCAAGGCATTGCTGAGGGTGACGCCAATGAAGCGTCCTTTGGTGATGCAATACCAGATGGGGGTGGGGTCGCCAAAGGGTGGGGCCTCCTCGACAATTGCCGCCATGGCGCTGGTAGGGACGACGATGTAGAGCGCCCCAGCAACCCAGGGGCCCGTGGTCCGGAAGATGGGAGTCTCAAGAGCTGCGGGAGCAGGCGCAACCAGAGGGGCAGGAGGCGCGACAACAGGGTCAGCAGGCGCGAGAGGAACGGGCATGGCGGGTTCAGTAACGGCCTCGGGTGTGACGGGAGCAGGCGCCGGTGGGGCGACAGCGGGAGCGGGAGATTGTGCCGGCGCCTGAGCTGCGTAGGTATGTTAGACCAAGAAAAAGCATTCAAAATCGGACATCGCGTACCTTGAGTGAGTGTGGCCAGAGCAGCAGTCAGCAGCTGCAAAGCGGCGGCGTTGCCTGTGGAGGATGATAAGCAGACGAGCAGGGTGGTGAGAAAGGCACTTACCGCTGCCGCTGGCAGGAACAGAGGCCGCGTCTGGAACAGAGTGGGACTCTGTTCCGGAAGCGAAGGGAAAGGAAGTCATGTTGGAGTCAGGAGTTGGCAGAGCGTAAGAAAGAGTGTTGGCGATAAACAAACAGATGATGAGGCTTTTATACGATGGCGATTGGAACTCCACAAAAGTCGGAACTGATATATGAGCCACGAGCACGTGCAAAGAAGATCTGGAGGTGGAGATCTGGTGAGAGAGACTAGGTAGGTGGATCTGGCGAGGGATCTTGGATCAACAAGTCAAGTTCGTGCAAATAAACAACGAGCCTTAACTACGCCACATACAGAGCCATCCGCTGGTGAAGCCTTCAGAGCCATAAATTTCCAGGTAGGCCTCTATCGACGAGCTGGAAAGAGACGCTGTATTGATTCAGATTTAGTAATGGCTCGTGAAAAGCGCAAACGCACTCGTATTCCGAAGTCTGAATGCAAAAATCTTAGATTCTGGGCCGAAGGCGCACGCGAAACAATTTTGGCGCCACACCTCGACCCGTACGCGACCGCCTTAGACCAGGGTTGGCGCGAAGAACGAAAATACTTGAAGACTGTGTGCAACGAGTTTCAAGCGCGGGTCGATTGGAAGCTTCAGGATCACGAGGAGCCTGTCTTGAAGGACTTTGACCCCAAGGCTTTCCTCCCTCCCCAAAATCTACCAGAGGATGAGGAGAAGGCGAAGTGCGCTCGAGTC
>JARJLF010001757.1:0-63266 GCA_029378395.1 Mycena leptocephala
CAGACGGCGTCATGGCGGACACATGAGGCAATTACACCACATTCTGACCGTCAAACCGAAAGGAATGTCAGGTAACATGTAGTGCAGCGCCAAGACGACCAATAGGAGGCGGACGTGACATTATTACGGTCGCTCCACACTAGCACCAGGTCCACAGTCTGCGTGACAATGACTGGCATGTTATGACCAACCCGAGGCTGCCCAACGAGGTACTCCGCGGCATCCAACGTTGCATTACGAGTCGCATGCGAGGCGAAGCCAAAGCCGGACACAGGAGGGTTTGTCGCCTCACTGATGCGCTCCCAGGAGCACAAATTCTGGCGTCGATAGAGAAAAGGAGATAGGATGAAAAGCAATGAGCCTTCTTGTCCCACGATGGGTTTGAAACTACCCAGGAGATTACCCTCCCGCCGAAGCGATCTTCGGGCCACCAAGAGCAGTGTTTTCGATTCATCGTTTGGCGGTAGGAAGGCCAGGCCCGGCTAGAGCCTATCAAAGGGACGTGGACTCAGACTTCCTGCTCGAGTATGGACATGGAGTCCTGTGCGGAACGAGCATTGCGGTTTTGAGCCTGTCGTGGTGAGAAACAAAAGAGAAAACACGAGGCCTTTGGCTTTGCGTGGTCGAGCTTACGTCATGGGCCGCGATGCGGGCCGGGGTTAGCCGCTCAATATTATCCTCTTGGCCCAGCAACACGAGGGTGACATTCTCGACGCCGTCGGCAGGCTTTGCGAGCGTCGGGGCGACTGTTGAAGGGTGCACTCCGTCGATCGTGGAGTCAACGAGTACTCGGGGGATGAGGCCCGAGGCGAATAGGGTGCCTGCATCTCAGAGGAGAAACCCATAATTTTGCGATATGTCCATGTTTTGGTGGCGAATTCTTATATATGGCATGCGGAGATGCCAGTGACTCACTAGGAAAACTAATGGAAGGCTCAGCCTGCGTTTGCGGTGTTACCCAAATCGGATTTAGATGCAGCTGGAGATCTGAACCCCAGGTGATGGTAAACGTGTCGAATCGCGTTGCGTTCGCGCTGTAAAAATGTACGGCCGAGTCAATTATCCGACAAATACTGCTGTACTATTGAATGTTGAATTGGTTTTAGACTCCCGTACCTTGCGCTAACGACGCTGAACATCCTCTGGCATGCTCCACCACTGGTTCGAGTCAGGCGTCAGTGTGTCAGGCAGCGCTTTGAATTTGGGCATATGCTACTTATAAATCAAAAGGAGTACCCTCACAGTAGGCGATGAGAGATCTGAACCCCAGGATAAGACTCAGGATAATATATTATCTTGGTGCGGTCCCTTTCGGAACATACCAAGTTGTAGCGTACAAGTACATCGGCCTCTATAATATACTGTGCTACACCACTACCCAGTCACCCTCGACGAGCTGACCTCTTTCGAGGCTGTAGATCTCGGGCACCTAGATAGCAGCACGATAGACTCACTGAATAGGATTTACGCTTCATGATCATCCAGCCACACCATCGGTTCTCCCTCGAAAACAGCAAATATTTTGAACACAAATTTTGCAACCTGGCAGACTGTGTCCCTGCGGAATATTAGGCTCTTTAGGACAGCTGTTGCATTCCAAGGGGCTATCGTAGACACTCTATGTTCAAGGGGTTGCACTAGGACTGTGAACACCCCTCGAATGTCAGCGAGTTTTGCTGTTCCTTGACAGAAGAACAGCGCATGTTCAACCGATTCGACTGCATTGCATCCAAAGCGACAGAGCCGGCGATCCCGCAGGATATCAACGCGATGGTAACATGTTTTATACTGCATGTGTTCAACAGCCAATGGGTGTTGGCTTACCAGGAGACGAGTCAAAGCCTTACGGTGTCTGACATTCACGACGAGATCGAGATAGTGTCGCAAGATTACTGTAATTTTTCTTGGACTCTCGTTCTCGAGTGGCTCCCGCCGCTCATGCAGCATATACAACCGCGTTGATGCTGCAATTTCAGCATCAAGTTGCTTCATTGCTGATGTGTATACCGCTTTGGCCAGTTCATTGCATGTAGTAGGTGTGAGATTTGGGAGTGCAGGGAGCTGTACTGGAAATCGCAAGCTGCCCAGAGCATAGGCCAAGTCCATCCAGTATCCTTGACTTTCCCGGAGAAAAAGTTGGTAAGAATCTTCAAGGGCAGCTCGTGCATAATGGCTATTCGGTAAGCGCACTAGATATCCCACATATCTCAGAGCCAGGATAAGTCGTCGAAAGCGTAAAGGGATCAGTCCTAGTTCAGTGAATAACGGTGCACGCATGGAGTATGGTCCTAGACCAAGGAGACGACGGAGAAAAGCAGTTTGGACCTTTTCGAGGTATGCCAGGGCTTTATTGTCAACATCAATCAAACATCAATGATGACATCTGCCCCACTGACCAAGTGAGGGTCAATACATGCCATGTATAGCAGCCGTCCCTCCTTGGGTGGCAGATTACCTTGCTTTAGCTAGGTCCCCCTCGGTCAAAATTCGTTAGCCGAAATCTGCCAGCACCAAAGTCGGACAAACAATATACTGCCATTGCCCTGAATTGCCCATCTGATCTGCCAGGACCAAAGATGTCAAAACAATAGACTGCTTCTGTCGAAATGCCCATCTGATCTGCCAGAACCAAAGTTGACCAAACTCTACTGGGGCTGAATTTCCATTATTTTGCTTAAAAGATATGAAGAGAGGAAGCTACTACAGAGAAACCACCGGCATCAAACTGTGGAAGTCACACTTTTCCGACTAATCCTCAGCACGCTTCAACTACGCACGAGCAAAAATAAATAAATCTGAACTGGCTGAATACTTTAATTGGATTTTTAAGACCGCTCAAATGTTCCTGCAGCGTCTGGGCCAGCGGAAGGAAGGAAGGAAGGAAGGAAGGGTGTATTACTGTGGTGGTCCCACTAAGGAACAAGCAGGTACTGTACCGACATACAACGCGTCCTTATTGTATGCTACAGTTGTCAACTGTCTAATCGCTGTGGAAGTCGATCTACACGTGGCAAATAGACACCTCACGAGAAAACTTGGCAGACGGGTGGGCCTAGTATCTTATCCAGGAATCCTAAAAGCCACGGGGAAGTGACGGGGCGTCTCAGCATAAAGACTGAGAACGAGGAAGTTGCAAACACCTGCACCGCCTTTCTCGAAGGAACGAGCTTCAGCATGTCGTAACTCGAGATCTTTGTGTAGGAATCCCACGTTGTCGAATCACAGATCATCAGTGTCTTGAGGAACTGAGATCTGAGTTCGACTAGTCGTAGGTTAGCGGTGAGGCAAGAACGTATCCCTCCCAAAACAAAATGGGGTTTACTTTGATGTCCCGTTAATGGTTTCTCAATAGCTTCCTCTCTTCTAGATATTTTGAATTCCAATAAACAAATAGTATAAGGCTCCAACCGTTTCCGTTTATAAATGTTTTCATTTCCATTTAGTTTGCCCGGGGTAGCAAATAGTTTACAAACCGTTTGTAAACGGTTTAAATGGTTGTCAAGAATCAATCACTTACCATGTCTTGGAGATTGTGTTCTGAGGCATAAATTTGTGCCAGCCTGGTCAATTTGTTTGTTGAAAACCCACATATAGTCCCGGGGCACAGAGCCGCCTACCTACACGCAGGACCTTCCAAATTACTATGTATTTTAATAGGCTCGGCCTTCTCGGTCAACGACATACCTGCATTCCGCCCTTATCCCGCTTTCACGAACATCTTGGTACACTTCGGGGTCAGCAGATGACAATCAACTTGTTGTAGGCATGTTCAGAGTGGTCAAATTACTTGATTTGACCCTTCACACAGGTGAGAGCAAACTGCTTAGAAAAATACCATTTATAAACTGTTTAAAACGGTTTTAAACTGTTTATATACCGTTTCCGTTTGTTTTGCCCGGGTCCACAAACGAAAACTAAACTAAATGGTTGGAGCCTTAATTTTAATAGTATAGAAAAAAATGCCGGAAAGCTCCGAGGGGAAAGACGGAAAGGGAAAGTGAAATAATGGAAATTCAGATCCAAATCCTAGAGTATCGATTGCGGACCTGGTTTGATGGCAGTTTGTTGGGCCTAATACTTTCGTCCCTCAAGACGGATTGGCCTCGGTATCGACGCAAGGAATGCTTGACATATCAATATGTTGAATCTCAGGCTCTTGAATTTTTGAGGCAGAATTGAGGCCGCACTGAAGGTCCCGAGGCGTTGCCCTGTCTCGGTGACCCAGACGTTCAAGTGTGATTTGCTACGCGTGACTGATATCTTATCGCTTTCGGATTGATCCGGCATAAATGATAAGAAAAAGATGGGCGCAAATCACACTAGAACGTCTGGGGCAATTGGTATAGAGACACCCCTCATACCGTCACAAATCGGATGTCACGCTCGCGTCGATTCCGCGTTGTGTGCACTCAGTACCCTTCAAATAAAGCTCATGATTGGAGGGAAGAACTTCATAAGTGCATATAACACAATGGAAGTTTTATTTGGGCTGCCCAAGCTCGACTTGACGCGAAATGGCACTCGAAAGTCGCACAAGACCTGCACTTTTGAATGGCGCACAACAGCCCACAAAGTGCCCAAAAAAATCGGAAAAAAATGGGGAGTCAATCCAGGGACACAGGCCAGATAGTGGTCACCACCCATAAGGCCAGAAAGGCGGAGGAGGGAGGGGGAAGGAGGGCTGTGACCGTATGAGGGGTGTTGCTATACCAATTGCCCCAGACGTTCTGGTGTGATCTGCGCGCATCTTTTCTTATCATTTATTCAAACTCCGCCGGATCAGTCCGTGGCACTGATAAGATAAGGATCACACCAGAACGTCTGGGTTACCGAGACAGGGCGTTGCCCACCTTGCTAAAAAATTACATGAGGAATTTGGCAGCCAATCAATGCGATCAAAAATCGACCCTCCATTTTATTGTAGACTCATGTATCGGCTAGTGGTGGTAAAGGACACGCGATGTGGCCTCCATGTGTCTCCTACAATTATTTGAAGTGTCAAGCAACTGGATTGAATTTTTGCAAAGGTAGGTGATCAATAGCATTAATTGTTTATGTACTTCCTATCTCATGGGCTAGCGCCTAAAGCAAGGTTCCAGACGGCAGCAGCCGGCCCCTAGTTACCAATATAGGACTCAATCCCGAGGACTGAGAACCCCGTTTTGCGCGCCGTTGAGGCCTTAGCAGTATAGTGCGAAGCAGGTGATGCTAAACGCGTCGAATCGCGTCGCGTTCGCGTCAAAAAAAACCGTATGGCCGCGAGGACTCACGAGTCAATTATTCAACAAATACTGCTGTACTATTGAATGTTGAACTGGTTTTGGCCTCCCGTACCTTACGCCAACGACGCCGAACGTCCTCTATGTTTTCCCAGGCCCGGGCATGCTCCACCACTCATTCGAGTCAGGCGTGCTTTAAATTTGGGCATATCATTCAAATATCATTATCATTTTCTTTTGACATGAATATTAATCATGCTAAAATCAAAAGGAGTACTTACCCTCACAGCAGAAGATCCGATGAGACCTTATCAGATTACGGATAGCGACGAGTGCGCCTAGGCCGCCTAGATCCTCCTAAATCTTGTCGAGTTCTCCGGAAACGAAGATCACACATGCTTCATTTCCTCCTCCTCCCTCAATCGCATATTTGTCGCAATTTTCACTAAACGCTCTCCAGCAACATCGGACCAGACGCTTCCAAGTTATTCCACTTTGAAGTAGTAATACTATAACGCTCGACTACATATCCGCCGAAATGGTCGACTACATTTACATATCCGCCGAGAACATCGCGATCGAAGCTCGGGTATTTCCGGACCCATCCACCAGAAGAGCATCCTGGAACGAAATTCAGAAGGGTTGAAATGAGCGAGAAAATACTTAGGAATGGGAACGCACCGCACAGCTCGAGCCCAAGCCTGAGTTTCGAATTCGGCGTCAGCGACACAGCGGATTTGACATTATAGAAAAGGAACGGCGGCTTACCAGCACTGCCGACCTGACGAACACGGAGAATAAACGAATATATGATTAGCAGGAGCTCACTCCCAGCCGGGAAAAGAAATGGAAAGGGACCCGACTTACCCAACCAGGCTCCCAATAAATGATCCCAATCCCATGACTGCCCGTAAGGCCCGCCAACACAGTCCTGATATCAGCCACCCACGTCTGTTGGCCAGCGGCTGAGATGGCGATGGAGGGCTCGGACAGGGCGGTGCCGGAGCAGGAGACGGGCCAGTCGGTCTCGACGACCATTACGTTCTGCGCACGGGCGGAGGGCCCCGTTAGCTCTCGTCTTTGAGAAGGGGGGGAAAGGGGAGAAAGGGAAATTAAATGAGCACCTTTCCATATTTGGTAACCATTGTCTGCAGACTTGATTTTAGGGCATTGAGAGTCGCGCCGGTGCCTAATAGTCATAGTCTTAAGTTCAAGGAGCATCGGCATTGCGTAGCTTTGTTTTTCGTACCGTAGAAGGGATAGAACGAGAAACCCATAACATCGACTGCAATGCTGTCTCAGCGTTCTGGAACATTGATTAAATATCAACAAGAGAGACGTACCATCGGCGAGCGCGAATTCCCCCGCGATGAAGATCTGATTATAAAACGAGCTGACCCCGAAGCGTCCCACCCATTCGCCAGATGGACCACCGTTTGGATGCTTGAAGACGCAGCGCGCGCGCCACTGACAGCAGAGTGCATCAGCTGCGAGAGCGGAGAATATCCGTTGACCGAAATCCGCCCCGTGGGCCAGAGCATGCCGTCGTTGATCTCGTTGCCGATCTGGAGAAGTTGAATGGAATGAGCAAAATTAGCGTAGGGATGTGGTGCGGCGCGGACCTCGATGAATTGGGCGGGGGTTCCTTGGGCCGAGAATGCAGCGACGACGCTCTGGGTATAGCTAAGTTAGGAGCGGGCACGGTTGAATGCGAGTTGCTTTAAAGAAAGAGACGCGAGACGAACTTGAAGATTTTGGTGTTCAATCCCGCTAGGTCCGTTGGCCTGCGGGTGTGTGAATTGGGATTCGGTACGATTTTTTGTGAGGGGGCTTACCATCCAGCAGGGATCGCCTGGTGACCTGGGTCGGCCCCTGAAAAGAATTTTTTTAAACGTGCCGGCGGATTAATGGGAGAGAATGGATGGAGACATACAAGTGTCGCTGTAATGCATGTCGATGAGGAGGGACATTTTGGCTGCAACGGCTCTCTTTGCGAGCGCCAGGCCGTAGGTCAAGCTATAGTCGGCGTTGTTTGTGCTCGTCCAGATGCGGATGCGGGCGAGATTCGTTCCGTGCGCAGCGAGGATGGTCTCGAACTTGGTGGAGGTCGTCGCAGAGTCGTGGTATACGCGTCCCGCATTTTCGAGGTTCACAAGAGAGGAGAAATCTGCGCCATGATACGTCAGGGCGGTGATGCGTGGTACGAGACCGAGAGATAGCAGGAGGGCCGAGAGGGAGAGACGCATGTTGGTTCAAACGGGAGGGTGGTAACCGCCTTGTTGTAACTTTATATAACACGAGACGGAGCGGTCTGCCGGTGGACGTCACAAGGCGGAGGGCGGTGGGATTTCTCGGGCAAACATAGGCATCTGGGTGGGTTACACCCCTTCTGACGGAGGTAAATCCGATGAAAGTTCGAGTCCTCGAATGACACATAGGCAATCTGTTGGGACCATCATCAGGAGACATTGGGCGAGGGTCAGGTGAGAATTGGGTCGGGGGGAATAAGCTCGAATAAGTCAGTGACTGAGACCCGAAGGGCAGCGAGCGTCCAGAAAAAGCGGAACGGCTATTTCAAAGGTGGCAATGAGTGGTCGATGTCATGCATTAATGACACCGATAACATCCTCAGCTTAGCGGACTCAGTGGAGCAAACTTGGACTCGGAGTTCCAACGGAGTTCAACAGGTTTTTTTGGTAATGGATCGAAATTGAGTGTAATGGAATCGAAGTTGGAGTCGGCCGTGGTCGTATAAGGACTGCCTGAACACTGGACTGACGGGAAGTTTTTGAGTTCAAGTACATGTTGGTTCAAGTTCAAGAAAGGTTTTGATGCGCTGATCTAAAGAGCCCGTGCGGGCCGGGAGGAGCTGCTATCTAATCTTTGGCGCTTATCATCCATCGTCCGAGTCTCAGTCCCGCTTTCTCAGCAAGTCCATCTTTGTAATAACGCGCCGTCGAGTCCACCACGCCGTCCAGCCATCCTATCCATGTCCACTTCTGCTTCGTCTTTTGCTTTCTCGGAATGGCCGCCTGCCCTCACCGACGTTCAATTGGAGGCTCTGACACTCTATGCTACAACCTACGCTCTCTCTCATTCGCTTCTGTATCTCCCTCCCCTCAAACACCAGCCGCTCATTCCAAATACCGCCATCCACGCCCCGCTCTCCGTGTTCCCATCTCCATTTCCCCGGAGGCTATTTTCGCTCGCGCGCCGGCTTCAGAGCACCTACAATATACTCTACGCTCGTATAGCCACGGATGTCGAGTTTCTGGATAGAGTTATGGGCTCCGTCGAAGGCGTCGGAAAGGTCGACGATTTCGTGGGCCAGCTTTGGACAGGGTGGAAGAATCTCAGAGACGAGGGAATGATTCAGGTAAGTGCTCATAGATAGTGATGTTCTGGCTTTGGTACCAAAGTCAAAGCCAGGCCAGAGCCAGATTTCACCCGCCAAAAGTCGTGGCTTGGCCTTTGGCCTGGCCGCTGATTTTAGAAAGCCAAAGCCAGAACATCACGACTAATACACAATCAAGTTTTTTGAACTCATCTATGAACAGCCTCTCCAACTCGGTCTATTCCGCTCCGACTACCTGCTCCACGCAGGCTCAAATGGCGAACCACTGAGTCTGAAACAAGTCGAATTCAACACCATCTCCTCCTCCTTCGGAGCCTTATCCGAGCGCACCGCTGCGCTGCACCGGTAACTGTATGCTCGTTTTGACTGCTGCAGATTCTAATACTACGCAGATATCTATACGCCACGACGTCCTATTACAATCGCTGCCCGGAGATGAAACCAGAGGACTTCCCTCCCAATAACACCACAGCCGGCCTCGTCGAAGGGCTAGCAGCCGCGCACGCCGCGTACAACGTCAAAACGTATGTATCTCACTGTTGCTCGTGGAACCCTGGGCACCGGTGTTAAATTAAAAAATGATTTGCAGGGCTAAAATACTGTTTGTCGTCCAGGCGGGGGAGCGCAACGTCTTCGACCAACGACTGCTGGAATATGAGCTGCTCGAGAAGTACGTTTCGTTTCGTTTGCCTCTCGCCTCTAGTCTCTAGCTCTCGACTGACTGAATCATACTAACTAACGCGCCGATCTAGACACGCCATCCACGTAATCCGGCAAACCCTCGACGAGCTCGCCACCAGCGCCTCCCTCTCCCCCTCCACGCGCGCCCTCTGCCTCTTCATCTCCCCCACCACCTCACCCTCCACCCCCATCGAGATCTCGACGGTGTACTTCCGCGCCGGATACACACCAACAGACTACCCCACCCCCGCGCACTACGCCACGCGCTTCCTCCTCGAGCGCTCCAAGGCGATAAAGTGCCCGAGCATCGCGCTGCAATTGGCTGGGGGGAAGAAGGTGCAGGAGGTCCTCACGCAGCCGGGGGTGCTTGAGCGTTTTTTGGGCGACGCAGACGCAGTGCCCGCGGCGCGGATCGCAGAGCTGCGCGCGAGCTGGATGGGCATGTGGGGGCTCGACGACGACGGTGGGGCGGGGGTACAGCGCGCGCGCGACGCGGCACAGAGACTCGTGCTGAAGCCCCAGCGCGAAGGCGGGGGGAACAACGTCTACAAGGGGGCGATACCCGCGTTCCTTGATGGGCTGCCGACGCGCGAGAGGGAGGCGTGGATCGCGATGGAGCTGATTGGGCCGCCGGAGGGGGTGGGGGGGTATCTTGTGCGCGCTGGGGGCGGGGGTGGGGGTGAGGCGGATGTCACTGGGAGCAAGGCGAAGACGGTGAAGGCAGAGGTCGTGAGCGAGCTGGGGATATTCGGCTGGGCGCTGTTTGGAGGAAAGGATGGGGGTGTGGAGGAGAAGGAGGTGGGGTGGTTGGTGAGGACGAAGGGGAAGGAGAGTGATGAGGGCGGGGTTGCGACGGGATTTTCGGTTTTGGATTCGGTGCTGCTCGTTGACGATTGAGGAAAGGCCAGGCTATATTTGTGGTCCATGTAGAGAATATTACGCCGTTTGGCGCGGAACTCAGAGCTAATTTGCGCAAGACTTTACTGAGTTTCTCGCACTCTGTGGGATGCCCTTTTGATTATCGAGGGGATTTTTGCGCGGTCGCTGCCTGGTTAGAAGCACATTGCATTTTTAAGAGCTAACCTATCCACGCGAAATAAAATAATTTATAACCCAACGCATCCCACGTCCGCTTGGAACGAACGAAACGGGCATCTCAAACCGTAGGTAACGGCGCCGAAGTCGTTTTGGAAACATTCGAGATCATGAATAGAGGCATGTACGATGTTACGAGTGCGCCGATACACAGTCTGTCGATGGGTCAGTTACAGGTTCGCAATATAATGGAGCGCAATTGGCAATGGAATAATCTCACAGAAGACTGGACAGCGTCCCAGCTGCGCCCCCGCCGTCCTTGGAGCGCAACGGGTGTACGTTGATGAAGCTGCTGATTCCGAACAGCACTGCTGGCCACGCGAGGAAGCTGAGAGATTCGGTTTCAGATTCGTCAGCGGAGGGACTTATGTTCGAGGAGGTTGATTGACACACCGATTCCGCGTTACCATGATAAGGCCGGACAAGAACATCCCGGAGGTGTTCAGGCCATCTGGGGAAGGGGTAAATTAAGTCCAAGTCAAGGAAAGGGCGGCAGAAGGGCAGGACGGACCGAAGCTTTCGCGGTACCAGGTCTCTGGCAGTTTAAATTTCGTTTCGAGAGACGCGTCTCTGGGGTCGTCGATGACTTTTGACATTGGTTTCTGTTCGAGGACGGAAAGGGCAACTATTTGCGCGTGTTGAATGTAGATGAGCCGACTCGGAAGGCGCAGGGAAATAGCGACAAACGTTACGCTTTCTTCTCTCCATCGCGCGTCGTATTCTGGGATACTGTTTAGAACGGCACCGACGGATGAGGCTGACGAGCTACATCCAGAGAATTTTCTTTTATTTCCACGCGTTCGTCTTCGATCTTCAAGGTGACCATCTCGCAACCGTGACTTCAAGTTGACTGGCACCAAAATCCAACCTCGGTTCGACCAAACCAACCTGAGACTCTTACGCGATGGTTACGACTTACCGTCCATCGACCGTATACCTTGTCAAACGGTTGCAGTAGCATCCCCAGAAGAGCGGCAGCATCCCCTGACTGGTTAATCAATAATACATGGGAATCGAACGGCCACTGGCAGGTCATGAACATATATCATGATGATCCAGTGACATGCCGGGATCTTCCCCACCCGCAGTATCCTCCATGGCAGACATCCTCGGCGTACTCGCCAGCATTCTTCAGCTCGTCGATGTAGTTGCAACGGCCGTGACCTACTTCAAAGATCTTCGCAATGCGCCTACAGAACAACGAAAAATCTTTGCTGAGATCCAGGTGCTTAAACCCCTTCTTGAAGATCTTCATACACGAATCTCGACAGACCGGGGTGCGGGACGAATCACCTTTGTACAGCACTTGAAAGAGCCTTTGGCCCAGCTCGAAAGGATACTGAAACATTTAACGGATAAAGTGGATCCAGCCCAGAGTGACCGTCTAACTAGGCGTGTAAATTGGACCCTGTGGGATAAAAAACAGGTCAAAGTCGATCTTGATGAAATTGAACGTTTCAAGACTTTGTTGAATTACTGGCTGGGGTTGAATACGTGGTAAATACGGTTGAATACTTAATTGGCCTATTCTCACACTCTTTCACTTCCATTTCAAGGAATATCAGTCAGCACGGAGAACGTGAAAAAATTATTCAATGGTTCTCTCCCCTCAACTTTTTCCCCCACCAAGATGATATCTTCGCCACCCGACAAGAAGGAACCGGGGAATGGCTTCTGGATACCGACGAATTTAAGAATTGGAAATCGAGCACCGGAGCGACTCTATGGTGCTATGGAATGCGTACGTTTTGTGCCTTTGATCTGTCGATAACTTACTGTCTTGCCCAGCGGGGGCCGGAAAAACTGTGATCGCGTAAATCTTCCTCCTCCTTCCGACAAATTTGAGATTTACCCATGATAATAGCTCGCTTGTAGTCGACCATCTCAGCAAAGAAGCCCAGGTTGAACGGGAAGAATTCAAACGCACGAGCTTTGGTGTGGCTTGCATATACTGCAACCACAAAGAAACAGCAATGCAAACTCCTCTGAATCTTATTTCCGGTCTCTGGAGACAGCTAACTCATGGCCAATCTATCTCCGGCCATGTCTGGGATTTATATCAGAAGCATGACGAGCGTCATACTCGTCCCACGATGGAAGAGGTCCTCGCGGCACTTCGATCAACGATTGCATGCTATTCCAAGGCTTTCTTTGTCATTGATGGATTGGACGAGTGTACGGCCGATGATGGAAATGCCCGTTCCGTATTGTTTGCCCGACTTCGTTCGCTTGGCCCTAGCATCAACCTGATGCTGACTTCGCGACCCCATATCGATGTTCCTGCAGCTTTTCCAAATTCTCTGCAGCTCGAGATTCGGGCCAACGACCACGATATTCGACGATATGTACAGGGTCAAATTATTTTATCCTCTCGGCTTGCAAAGCACGCGAATAGCAGGCCGGATTTGCGAAAGGAAATTGAAAACGAAATCGTCGCCCTTGCTGATGGAATGCAAGTTCTATGCATTGATTTCTGTACGAAATCTGAACAGATTTAAAGGTTCTTATTGGCTAAGCTTCACCTCGAGACACTGCAAACAAAAAACACCGTAAGAGCAGTTCGAGATGCTCTGAAAACCCTGCCAGCAGATTTGAACCACACCTACGACGCAGTGTTACGGCGAATCGATA
Source organism: Mycena leptocephala (assembly GCA_029378395.1). Classification (NCBI taxonomy): domain Eukaryota; kingdom Fungi; phylum Basidiomycota; class Agaricomycetes; order Agaricales; family Mycenaceae; genus Mycena; species Mycena leptocephala. The sequence continues at coordinate 12,982 of JARJLF010001757.1, forward strand.
GCCAGAACGAGGATGACAGGTACCTTGCAAATCGCGTACTATTATGGATATCGAATGCCAAGCGGCCTCTGTCCGTCTCAGAACTGCAGGAAGCCCTAGCCATCGAACCAGGAACGCCGGCACTCGATGCAGACAGCCTTCCGGATATTGATATCATTTTGTCTGTCTGTGGTGGTTTGGTCATCGTTGACTGGTCAAATCGCATTTTTCGACTCGTTCACTACACTACTCAGCATTATTTGGAACGCGTGCGGGCGCAAAGATTTCCAGATGCTCCGACGGTGATCACCGGCGCTTGTCTGACATATTTATCCTTCAACGTGTTCGCGAACCCATCCCAGCATCACAGATACCAAACGTACAAGGGATATATGTTCCTTCCATACGCCGCGGAATATTGCCTCGTACACGCCAAAGGAGATCCGGAGTCCCAACTGAGGATTGAACTTGTGGAGTTTCTCAGCCATGCTCCTCGCTGGAAACTGTTTTCTTCCTGCGAATACTGGCCATATTCAACGTCAAAGCTGTGGATTGCTGCATCCTTCGATCTGTGTGATATTGCGGCGTATCTACTGGCACAGGCCAGAACGTTCGAGGATGAGAAGAAGGCCGGAAATCCGTTATATGTCGCTGCGGGTGGGGGCTTCCTGGAGATGGTGGATTTGCTCCTGGAGAACGGGGCAGACGTGCGCGCGCAAGGGGGGATTTTTGGTACCGCTCTTCAGGCGGCATCTATGGAAGGCCACGACGCGGTTGTCCAGCTCCTCATTGAGCATGGCGCCAACGTCGACATAAAAACAGGAATCTATGGCACGTCGCTTCAAGCTGCATCCGCGAAGGGGCACGAGACGACCGTCCGACTATTGATTGAAAATGGTGCGACGTAAACATCCATGGAGGAGAATTTTGCACAGCACTGCATGCAGCGTCACATTACGGGCATGAAAAAATCGTCCAACTGCTTCTTACACATGGTTCTACTGTGGACGCACACAGTTGGCCGTGGGGTACTGCACTGCACGTGGGGTCTATGTGCGGCCATGAGGATGTCATTAAGTTGCTGATCAAGCAAGGGGCCGATGTCAATGACCAAAATAACACGGCCTACTGTGGGACAGCGCTGCAGAGAGCATCATTACGGGGATACACAGGAACAGTGCATTATTAGTCGAAAATGGTGCGGATGTGAACACGCCAGCAGGGGAGGATGGCACCGCACTGCAGGCAGCGTCAGCGATGGGCCACGAAGCGGTGGTCCGTTTCTTCTCGAAAATGGAGCCGATGTGAACGCGTGCGGAGGAGAATTTACCACTGCCCTGTGGCCTGCTGTGGTCAAAGGGCATACGGCCGTGGTTCGGCTACTCATCGAAGCTGGAGTCAACTTGGACGCGCAAGGAGGTCGAAATCGCGGCATATATGATGCGCCTAGCACTGCGCTTCAGGCAGCTTCGGCAGCCGGGAATGAAGAAATGGTCCGGCTCCTGGTCGAAAGCGGTGCTGACGTGAACCTACGGGAAGGAAAGTACGGTACCGCGTTGATGGGCGCGTCGTTTCGAGGGCATAAGAACGTGGTTCAATTTCTACTCGACAACGGGGCGGATGCCCCGGAAGGGACACCCAGGTAGAAATTCGTTGAAATGGGAAAAAAACAATACACGGTGGACATTTCGGCCGTGACTACAATTTCTTACTTGAAGCCAGGATATATTCTGAATCAAAAAAATGTGGTATGTAAAAAGAAAAATTGGTGTGAATCAGTGGCGCCAGCGGGGCGACGCGTGACAACGCGTCACACCATTTTTTGAAAAGCCTTCAAAAGTTCACAAAGGTCAGTCGAAGGTCGGTCGCTCAACGAAGTTCGCGTTACGCGCGCAATATCCCCATTCAGTGCAACAGATCAGATCATCAGAAATATTGGCCTAAAAGGGGATCTATCGTCTTTACATTTCAGTGAGTTTCACCGGTTTCGTTTTCTTTTGGGGCCGGCGAGTCTCTGACTGTGCCCTCCGCCCTGAGTCTGATACCTCGTCCAACTATTACCACAAGTCATCCGCGCAAGGCGTGCGGTATTACATATGCCACGAATTCGAAAGAACGTGCGATGTTCAAGATCAGTATCACTGCGCCGCGATCCGACTGCCTTTTTCTTACCTTCTGACAGATATTAGACAATCTTCAAAGTCCAGGGACGATCAGGATTCCTGGAACAATTGAAAAAATGTCTCCAAGTCTGACAGTGACACGCACGCGGAGGCCGAGAGAACTCGTTCAAAACACAAACTGTGTACTCTGAAATCGCAAATTATTACACAAAATAAATTCGTAGGGAGTGCATAGTTTCACAATCCGAATAGCGAAGTTCAAGTTGAGAACCGGTACGCGTCAAGAGGGATTGGCAAGCTTCTTGTCCGGTACATTATAATCATCTCCGAAGAGTAAAGTGTCCCTGGATCACATGAAGCTGCTGCTAGTTGGAAGTACTACTTCTATCCGTATGTCCTGCTATCAATCTGTCCATTTGTGCTGAGCCGACTTCGAATTCAATATACCAGTTTCATCAACTGTCGGAAGCACTAGCTGGTGAGATCCCTAACATTTTTTATGCATCCAGTGTAAGATCCTGCAGTTATAAAAGCTCAAGGTATTTCCGCCAATCTTCATCTTCATCCACTAAAGTCATGAAGTTCACTGCGATTCTGTTGGCTGCTATGACGGGTCTTTGTGCCCATGGCGCTCCCACACTTCAGGTGGGCCAATTCACAGCTGTGTTGTAGTATGACCTCGCGTCCAATCCCGATTAGGACGAGTCGGGACGAGGGTTGTGTTTGGCCGGCAAGGGCTATGTATTTATCCAAGCCTGTAGCCGATCTCTTCAGTCTGAAGAGAACGGTTACAGGTGCGTAGTATATTATACTTAATATATTCAGTCTGAAGAGAACGGTTACAGACCCTGAACTCTTGACCTACAACAGGTTATGGGCACCCGAGACGTTTCCAGTTCAACGACGCATTATGCCTTCAATTTGCTCGACAATGCTAATTGGGAAGCTTGGTCGTACAAAGTTGAGGCAAAGCTTGAGGATGAAGATCGCTGGAAATTTATTATTGGCCCCTGGGTTTTCCCAACCATGACTGTGCAGCGCCCGGCAGTTTCTCCGGCGACGGGTATGGTTGACGAAATAGTCGCGAATCCGGCCTATGCAGACTGGCACAAAGGGGATGAAAAGACGAAGCGCCGCATCATCGAGATGGTCAATGATGACCAAATTGCGTACATTCGAGACGCGCAGACGGCAGCGGAGATGTGGGACTCCCTGCGAAGAATTTACCAGCGACTAGGCATGCAATCCATGATTGCAATCCACGAGAAGATTTCGACAATCAAGTACACTGGCGTCGAGAGTGGACCCCTACAGACCCATCTCGACATCATTTTGCGCTACGCCAGCGAGTTGAAGCGCGGAAACGACGCGTTGTCCGACTACAAGCTTCTTCAGTACACGCTGAAAAGCCTGCCATCCGAATTCACCTCTCTTGTCCAGACTATATCCCTCACAGGCCACACCAGTATACAAGCCGTGACACCGGTTCTGTTGGAGGAAGAGGTCCGCCAACGCAGTATACTTGAAGGGCAGCGCCGTGAAGAACATGCACTGAAAGCACACACAGAGAAACTGGTGTTGGCCAAAGCCCACGATGAACAGACAGCCGTGGATGCGGTCAAGGCATATGTTGCAACCCAGCGGGGTAGCTGGAGCGGGCGAGGGGGACGAGGTGGACGTGGTAGTGGACGCAGCGGCACCAGCGGGGGTGATTGGAAGAAAGACGTGATTTGTTATGGGTGCGGCAACAAAGGGCACATTGCCCGGGACTGCCGTCTGAGCACGAAGGACCAGGCCAAGGAGAAGCTGCGTCTTGCACAGGTTGCGTATGACAGCGTCGCTGAAGATGATAATCATCCCAAGGTTCTTCTCACGAAGAAGGCGACAAATGGGCTTCGCACCGATGCACTCTTTGTCGACTCGGGCGCTTCGCGCAACCTTACGTCTGATCGCTCATCGTTCATCACTTACACTGTGCTCAAGGAGCCCATCCCAATTCAGCTCGGGGACAACAGCGAGATCCACGCTATTGGGTACGGAACGAGTGCGCGGCGTGTCAAGAGTCCGATAGGAGTCCAGACAATGCATTTTACATGGACATTGCATGCCCCGAAGCTAGTGGGATCACTCCTGTCAGTTGGTCAGCTAACAGCTACCCCCGGCGTCACGGTGGAATTCCAAGGCACAGTCTGCTTCATCAAGTTGCGGGGTGAGACCCTCTGTGAAGCCATGTTCAAGGACGGCCTTTACACGCTGGAACTGGCCGACTACTCGCATGCAGCCGCTGTCGGCTCCCCTTCCGTCCTCAAGGCCAAAACCCCTGCACCTGCCGGTAAGCGCCTCGACATCCTCACGCTCCACCGTCGCCTTGGCCATCTGAATTTACCTGATCTCAGGAAACTCATTGCGTCAAAGATGGTCGATGGACTGGAGCTGGGAATTGCGGGCGATGACTTGGCGTGTGATGCGTGCCTTCGCGGAAAGGCTACGCACAAGCCGTTCCCAAAAGGAGGGAGGAAGCGCGCCACTCGTGTTCTAGAACTCGTACATTCTGATGTTTGTGGCCCACTACCAATGTCAATCGGCGGGAACCGCTATTTCATCACATTCACGGATGATTTTACCTCACATCTTGACGTGGACTTCATGAAGAACAAGGGTAGCGCCCTCGCACGCTTCCGCGCATGGAAGGCACGCGTGGAGAAGGCAACGGGCCAGAAGATCGGAATAATCCGTACCGACAATGGCGGTGAATATACGTCCGACGAATTTGAGGCGTTGCTTGAAGCAGAGGGGATCCTTCACCAGACCACTGCCCCTTACAGTTCACAGCAGGGTGGTGTGGCAGAACGCGTGAATCATACGTTGGAGGAAAGCGCGCGTGCGAACCTCATTGAGGCGGGACTATCAATTGGCTTCTGGCCAGATGCTGTTGCGTACGGTGCGACCACGCGAAATTTCTGTCCGACGCGATCCTCGTTGGATGGACGCATCCCAGAGGAGGCGTGGATGGGACAGCGACAGGACATCAGCCATCTGCGCCCATTTGGCTGCGAGGTGTATGTCTCGTGTTGCCGGTGAAAGGACGTCCAAAGATGGCCGATACGGCGGTAAAATGTGTTCTATTGGGCTACTACGACTTGCCAGGTACACAGTCCAAAGCCTACAAGTGCTATGACCAGGTGAAGCGCAAAGTCTACAAGTCAAGGGACGTGACATTCCATGAGCGTGGAAAAACATCTGGATGGACTGAAGTTATCACGGACCTTCGAAATCTGCCGCCAATTATCCCAAATCCTTCCCCCACTGCTGCTGGAGTACCTTCTACCCCGAGAGTTCACCAAAGTTGCCGCCTGTGGATAGTGTTGACTCGAATGAGTATGAGTCCGAGGAGGAAGAGCATGTGGAGGAGGAAGGACATGGGGATAGGAGCGAGGATGAGGAGGTGGAGGTGGAACAGCCGAGAGTGCCGAGGACGCGTAAGCTTCCTGCACGTTTCGAGACGATGGTGGACGAGCGTGGAAATCTTCCAAAAGGCCGCTACAAAGTGAAATCAGTCCCTGTTGAGCCACAGGATGTGCCAGTGCTTGAGGAGGAGGAGGAAGAGGAGGAGCCTCAAGCACATGCACGTGCTGCGAAGTTTCCGGCGCCGCCAATCGTCGTCCCATTGTCGTTCAAGCAAGCCATGGCCAGCGCATACTCGGAAGAGTGGGCCGACGCGATGATGTCGGAGTTCGGTTCCCTAATCGAGACAGGAACTTTCGAATATGTCGATGCTCCAGAGGGCCGCAAGGTGATAACTTGCAAGTGGGTCTTCAGCGTGAAGTATAACCAGTGGAACGAGTTTGAGCGCTTCAAAGCCCGCCTCGTTGCACGTGGATTTACGCAGATTTATGGGATCGACTATAAGGAGACATTTGCTCCCGTGGTCAAATTTACGTCCCTCCGCATTATGTTCGCTGTCGCCGCGCATTTCGGTCTTACAATTTATCAAATGGACGTCGTCACTGCTTTCCTCAATGCCGAACTCGACGAAGAAATTTACATGTCTCAGCCACCTGGCCTACCCCCTAAACTCAATGCACAAGGCGAGGAGATGGTTTTACGCCTCCACAAATCAATCTACGGTCTTAAGCAAGCTTCCCGCCAATGGTATCAACTCATTGACTCAATCTTCAAATCCCTCGGGTTCACGCGTCTCCAATCCGACCACAGCATCTATCTTTGCCGACGTGGCGCTATCATTGTTGTCATTGCATTATATGTCGACGATCTACAGGGCGCAACAAACGATAAACCTACGTGGGATATTTTGAAGGCCAAGCTGTCAGCACGTCTTAAAATGAAGGACCTCGGTATCGCCTCATATTGCCTCGGTCTCGAAATTTCCCAGGACCTCGATGCTAGGACTGTACGCATTTCCCAGAAGAAATACTTCCAGGGTGTGCTCGAACTTTTGGGATGGCAGATTGCAAGGCTGTATCTACCCCGTTCCCGGTCGGTACGAAATTAACCAAGGAGATGTCTCCAAAAACAGCCGAGGAGCGGCAAGTTATGGATGGAAAGGATTACCTCGGCGTTCTGGGCTGCGTGATGTACGGAATGCTGGGCACGCGTGCGGATCTGGCGTTTGCTGTGGGAGTTTGTAGCCGATTCAGCTCCAATCCCGGAATCGAGCATTGGAATGCGTTGATGCATCTTTTGAGATACATCAAAGGTACGCTCGACTTGGGGATCACGTACCGTGGTCCAGGCCGTCTCGTAACTCCAATAACCGACACCTTGTTCTCTTTCACGGATGCGGACTGGGCTGGCGACAAAGACAAGTTACGCTCTACATCTGGTACAGTCGTGATCCTTGCGGGAGGCGCCGTCTCGTGGATTAGCCGCTTACAAAGTGTTGCGGCCCAATCAACCATGGAGGCAGAATACATTGCAAGCAGTCACTCGGCTCGGGAGCTTATGTTCGTCCGAAATCTGCTTGGGGAGCTGTTGGAGAAACCTCTGGATCACCCTTCGCCGATATATTGTGATAATCAATCTGTGATATCAGTTGCCGAAAATCCCGCTATGCACGACAAGGCGAAACACATTGCATTGAAGTATCATTGTATTCGCGATTTCATCGAGAACGGCAGCATCACTATCCACTATTGCCAGTCTGGCGCAAATCCCGCTGATCTTCTCACTAAAATTCTTCCACGCGACTCAGTGCTTCGGTGCCGCCGTATGATTGGTTTAGAGTAGTGCGGGATTGGACAGCGAGGTCAGTGGGAGTGTTGTAGTATGACCTCGCGTCCAATCCCGATTAGGACGAGTCGGGACGAGGGTTGTGTTTGGCCGGCAAGGGCTATGTATTTATCCAAGCCTGTAGCCGATCTCTTCAGTCTGAAGAGAACGACAGGTGGTAGTATATATACTTAATATTCAGTCTGAAGAGAACGGTTACAGACCCTGAACTCTTGACCTACAACAAGCTGGAATGTTCAACACTGATGGTTCTTCAGCGCAGGACTTGCGGGAACCCTGCAGATGCTGTCCCGTGGCTACGGGCGTTCAAGGCATCAACGGGGGATCACTTTGAAACCACTTCTGCTGCTGAGTGGGAGAACCCATCGAGCTGGAGGGGTACACGGCCCTGAGCAGCGTTGGCAGAATCTTCACCACACAAGAGGCGGGGACTACGCCACTTTATCGCCTTTTTGCTGGACCCAGTCAGTTGCACTTTTATACCCCCTCTGCTACAGAGAGGGACCAGGCTGTGGGGACCGGCCTTACCTTCGAAGGCATCGCCGGATACGTCTACACCGATAGCACCTGTGGCGCCAGTCCCCTTTACCGTCTCTACCAGATCGTTACGGGGGATCACATGTATTCCATGAATGCCGCAGAGATCAACACGGTGGTCAAAACACAGAACTACAACTTTGAAGGACTTCAGTGCTTCATTTTCCCTATGTAACACCATATATATATATCTTTCACGGACCCCTTATCGACGTCTGATGGTTTATCTGCCTCTTCACGGATTACATACATGGTTCCACTGTAGCGTTCAAGTCGACACGCCAGTTCAATGTTATTCCTTTGGTTTCCCAATATAAATCTCAATTTTTTTCGTTCATACTAACCGTTGAAGCATCTATTTTGGACGCACAACCAACTTGAACTTCCCCGAGAACCCCGAACCAGAGTTGACTCCTCCTAATAAATACAAAATTGGTGGATAAGACCGGGTAGCGCGCAGTGTATTCTACTCCCTTAGGCAGACAATGCGTGAAATCAAGTGGAAGCTGCCTGTTCAACTCGAGGTTGGTTCTTTTTTTGCCACAAAGTCTTTCTCTTATCCGCAGGGATTTATTAACCTTGAAATTACGTTCTCATTCAGAAGCCCAAATACTACAGCGATTTTGTTCAAGGTATGAATAGAGAGAGGACAAGAAAAAAAGATCGCTTCTATCTTAGCGGCATGTCAGGGCCATCGAATGAAGTTATGATCAAGTTATGATGTAGAACCCGTTTCAGCGTCCATATTTTCAAGGCAGAAAAATTTGGCATACAGCCCCAGTATCATGTTGTGTGCCCGCGACTCGGAACTTGAAGGACTAAGTTTGAATTCCGTCCTCTACTTTGAATTATACAGTACTTCATTCTTCATCAGCTACCGGCGTCATCAGAATACCCAGGTCTCTACTTTTCAACTTCTTTAGCTCATCCCAGGGAGAAAATCCAAACCTCCGAGGCAAATCGTCCCAAAACTTCTCCAAAGAAGTCTTGTGGGCCGTTTTCATCGCAGTCAGACACGTAGAGCACACCTGGCAGCGAAGCCAGTCCGAATCAACCCAAAGGCCAAGGGGTAATATACCCTCATCCCTCCAGCCCTCTGCAATTTGCCTTTGTTCCAGTCGGTCGCTTCTGCATCTATTGCTCTGACATCCGTCTATTTTCTCTGGGATCCAGAGAAAATTGACAATCTGTGCGGATGGAGGGCCTCGGAGGTGAACATATCGTTCCAGGCATAGGAGTTTATCTGCAGGACAAAGCTCCAACCGTTCGTTGTCGAAATGGACCCCGTTGAGGATCTCGTTGATGGAAGCATGGTCACATACACGATAGAACGCGACGGGCAAGACCCAGTCTAGCGCCATTTCTCGTGCAAATAATACAGTGCGAATAGAAAGTCCATCTATAGCCCATGACGGCGATGGTGGATACTCGGATACCGTCAGTGGGAATCCTGATGCGAAGTGGACGAGGGCACGTTTATAGAGTGAGTCGACCTCGTATTTCTTGCTGAGTCGAATTATGCCGGTGATGATATCGAAAGTTGTCCGACTCGGGAAGGCAAGGAAGAATCTGAAGCTATGTCAACAATCCCGTAGCCCAACCAAAGTTACGAGACGCACTTGTAGTCGAAAAGGGCTTTCAGGAAATACTCGACATCACGACCGTTATCCGACAGACGGACCACCGGGCACCCTTCGATAGTTTCTTCATCGGCCGGTTGAGGAAGTCGAAGCATATCATCGAATATCGGTGACTCCTGAGCTAGCAAGCCGCTATAGACACGGAACAGCAAGGTGTCTGTCACGAGCACGAGGGTCCCATCACGAAACCAGAGCTTCTCAACGCGGCGGGGTTCAGTGCTGGGAGACAGGGTTACACTGTGCACTTCACAGCCGTCAAATAGGCCTAGGTCAGAGCTAGACATTGCGAATGGTGAGCGCGATTTGCCGGCGTGCCGCCGGCCCGCAGCCTCGATGAACGTGGGTTCAAAGTTCTCACGACATACTTGAAGTTATTTTTAAACTGCTGGCAAAACCAGATGATGATAAGTCACACCGAAAAGTGCGAAATTTCAGCCACGCTGAAAACATCGTCGAAACTACCAATTCAGTCTGCAACCTGACGCGTAATATTATTATATCCCCATTTGCAACGAATCAGATCATCAGAAATATCAGACTTAAAAGGGAATCTATCTTTTGCCATTTGGTTTAGTCGGTAAAAAAAATGTTTCATCAGTGACCTATCAGTGACCGCCATTTTCCACACGTCGGGATATTTAGTACTTCAATTTATCCCTCAGTGGGAAAAATTAGGCGGTGGCCAGCCGTAGCTCTCGCATTTGTCGTCCCTAGCCGCTCAACACGTAGTTAACGAAATCAGATCAGGCGTGGCCAAGTCCCTTCAAGCTCTCACACAGGGTGCAACATACCCATGCATGCATGTTTACGTGGAGAATCTCCGCGCCTCCATAGTCCAGTGGTTATCATCCTTCCAAACCCGGCATTGTCCGAAATACGAAGGTCGACGGTTCGAATCCGTCAGGAGACACACAATAACGGTCGCTGAGCGCTGGATCGTCCCACGTGTGTTCGGGGAACTCGGACTTCGGTCTGAGGAAGGTCCTAGGTCTAAAACGACAGCTGCTCGCCACAGGATTGAGTTTGCGCAGTGGCGGCTGACGCTAGCCTCGTCCGACAGGCATCTTTTTTTCTTCTCGTGTGCTTTCGTACTTTCTGCTGGAATTGGAGTTTTTTTTTGGAATATCAGTCCGCACAGAGAACAAGGAACTTCAAAAATATTCATTGGTTCTCTCCGCCCGCAAGATGATATCTTTGCAAGAAGGACCTGGGGAATGGCTTCTGAACAATGACAGACCAACCAACCATCCAAACGTGAGGCGAGACAAGAAGGAGGAAGCGGAATACGTGTGGGTGGGTGGTACAATCACTGGTCAGCAGCTTGGGCCGAACTGCCGCCAGTAGAGCGGCGACGAGGTCGACAAGAACTAAAAACCCACGGCAATGACGGGGGCTGGGACGAGAAGGACAGGGGACGAATAGTTTGGAAAAGACGATCGTGTTGAAAGGTGCTATGAATACAGAATGCATAGTAAGTAAAACAAGAAATGGAAGAATAAGTACCGTCAATCAGTCGGAATCTGAATATAATAAATAAATAGCGGATAATAAAGGAGACGGTGGGGGCGGTAAACTGGTGCGATGGCGTCAGAGAACAAGCTGGCAGGAGTACGAGATATGGCAGGTGAGTGGAACGAGCAGCGGCACGACGACGGTAGGAAGTAAGACGTGTGTGGTCGTATTTGGATGGGAGACTTTCGGTGATCGGGCCGTTTATGCGAGGCGCGAAAATACTATTAGAAATTGTTGACAGTTTGCGAATCAAATGCACGCGTGATAATCGAAGTTGAGCGCTTTGCGCGAAATACCATTCTGACGCTACATGCTGAAAGACACGAAGAGTAAAAAAAAAATCGGCAAGAAATGAATGGGCAATAGGGTGTAAAGGGATACAGGATAAGTCTTCGGAAGTGAGAACGGCGACCGAGAACAGAGAGTCAAGCGGAGCTAGGAGGCCGTGAAATCACAACAGCGGATCTTGCGTCCAGAGGAGCCCAGGAGAGAGGAAGAGCCGACCGAATGGACTAGACGAAGACACAAAGGAACTTGAGGGACCGAGACCAGGAGAAGCTGCTAAGCAAAATTAACATTATCTGATATTTGGCATTATCTGATATTTGGAAACGAGTCAACGTACCATTTAAGGCGCGTGGGCTCAGCGGGTGCCGCGAGGACGTCGCCATTGAAGGATGATGTGTTTTGCCAGTGTAAGATACCCAGTGACTATCCTGCCTTGGGCTCTGATTCCTTGTCCTCGCCGGCGTCTAAAGAGATCGTCAGTTTAAGGAGTAGTACAGATGATTTACGCACCTTCAGCGTGAAGGCATCTAACAGCGGAACAGGTTCCGGAGCATCCGCAGCCGAAGTACACCAGAATGGGTCGTCGCTCACGTACAGCGTACCGACGGTCACTAAGTCCGCACTAAGTTCAGGCACCTTACAGAAAGTTTGGTCAGGCAGGTCAGCTATCCGCAGAAAAAGTACGAGGATTAAGCCATACATCCTCGCACACACTACTCGGAGAGTTGGTGTCGTTTGTCGTTCCTTGCAGAAGATTTGCAGGAGATTTTTCGTGTGCCTCGTTTTCTTCTGCGGCGTTGCACGCATCCTTCGCTCTGTTCTTCGTGATATTTTGAGGAACTTTGAGAGAGTCAACGTTGGAGTGGGAGTCGTCTTCGGCGCTAGAGGGCTCAGTCCTCGAGGAACGAACATGTTGTGGGACGGGGGCTGGCTTTTTTTCAGGCTTTTTGGCCAATTGAAGTTTACGAAGTCGAAGTAGTACTTGCGATTCTGCGAATCGCGATAGTTAGAGGGCGGTGAATGGGGAGGTTCACGGGGTTGGGGGACGTACCACAAGAAGTTTCCGACACTTCCCTGTCGACTCGCGACCGCTTGACGACATTTCGGCTGGTCAAGTACTGAGAAACGTTGAGGGAGGGAGGCTAAAAAATAGGCCGAACCTTGAAGTGTTACCCTCTACGGCGACGCGAAAAAGGGGGACGAACAAGGTCTTGACCCAGGGCGAAATCTTGGAGAGTTGGGCTTCTGTCCAGAGTCCTCCCATGAACACGTTGAATCCTCCACTGACGTACGAGACGCCCTCACTCGTCACTCGCTTTACGTCGTGGTGGTGTGGCTTCGTCAGCAATGCAGATAATACCTCTTCGGAAAGGAGGCATTCCTCTAAAGCCTGAATCAAACGTGAGAAGGAGACGTTGCGTTGCGGCTTGTATGCGCCTACATTATACATTGACGAAAAACTCGCCCTCGCGTCATCTTCTGAGACAAACTCTTCAAAAGCCAGTAATAGGGCATAGCGGACAGCAATTCTTCCTCGAAGGCGAAGTCTGTTGCGGACTGCCTCGTCCTTTGACTCCACGAGACCCCACGTCGTCGGGAGCATCCACGGGAGATGGACATCGAAAGTAGGATCTTCAATAGCGGCTGTGACATCAGATTTCATGCTGTCATTGGGGTAGGCGCCGACACTGGTACTAGTCTTTTGCTTGCGTGTTCTTTTGGCCATGGGAGGTGTCGCGAGGTGGCGCAGGCGGCAGGAGATGTGGTGGTAGTGTAAAAGGTGATGCGATGCCCTTGTGATGCCAGCGCACGCGTGACATTGCGTCACACCATTTGAAAGCCTTCATAAAGTTCTGTTCAGTCCGAGTCGCTCGACCAAGACAAGCGCGTAATATCCCCATTTGCAACAGATCAGATCATCAGAAATATCGGCCTAAAAGGGAATCTATCTTTTGGTGGTTAAAAAAAATCGTTTCATTACTCAGGCTAGTCCGCCATTTTCCACGCATCGGCGTATTTAGCGCCTCAAATTGTCGCTCAGTGGGAGAAAATTAGGCGGTGGCCAGCTGTAGCTGGCATTTTGTCGTCCCTGGCCTCTAGTCAACGAAATCCTCGAGTACTGCTATAGGTGTGACCAAGTCCCTGAAGTTCTCATATTCACACAAGGCGCGAGATCCATTTTATGTGGAGAATCTCCACGCCTCCATAGTCCAGTGGTTATCATCCTTCCAAACCCGGCATTGTCCGAAATACGAAGGTCGACGGTTCGAATCCGTCAGGAGGCGCACTATAACGGTCGCTGAGCGCTGGATCGTCCCACGTCACATGTGCTCGGGGAACTCGGACTTCGGTCTGAGGAAGGTCCTAGGTCTAGAACGACAGCTGCTCGCCACAGGATTGAGTTTGCGCAGTGGCGGCTGACGCTAGCCTCGTCCGATAGGCATCTTTTTCTTTTTTTGTCCCTTCTCCTCGTTCTTTTTTCTGGAATTGCCAGGTTTTTGTTGTTTTTTGGCGCCGGATTTTAGGGGTGGTTTTTAGGTTTGACTTGGGTGCGCGTGTATTTATTATGAGGTAGGCAATGTATGGAAATCTTTCAAGATGGAATCGTATTAAGAATCCGGATCCGAGAACAGCCACATCCCAGCGGGTAGGCTGCCCAGCCAACTGACCATAACGAAATCCATGGCCGGGATTATGAGTCCCTCCGGCTGGGGAGCTCTATACGTGTAAAATGCCTCCGTGAATTCAAGAACTAGTGGGAATTCAACATCCCCGAGATCGCCGAGTCCGAAGTCCGAACCGCGATAGTATGTAAGTAATCCGAGAATTAAAATTGGAGGATAGGTGCTGTTCGGAGGAGAGGGTCCGTGAAATATAGTGATGCGGGAGCGGCTGCGCGGTCCTTTGTCGTCCGTCAATACCATACGAGTGGTCCCGTCTCGGCTGTTCTATTCCAGTGAGATAAGTAGATTGACTTTGGACCGTACATTGCGCATGTATGTTTAGATTCACACCACCGCCACATACTATATGTTCAGTAGCAGGAATATAAAGAAGGAATAAAAAATGTTCTTCAGCGGTATTTTTCAGCGAAAGGTTCTGGGGCCCGTATACGAACTAAGTTTAAGTAGTTACGGACTCGGAGCTGATGCTCTGTAAGGCAATAGGCAGAATTTGATGAGAATGCAAGCTGCAACACATGTAAGTAATGTATCAGTCGAAAAGATCAACCTCGAATCCAATTCAATGCCTATTCGCACCTTCCATGGCGAAATATATGTACGTATATAGCCTCCGGGTCTGAAATACATGTAACCCGCAGATCATGTCCGAAAATGACTACTGCGGGTGTGAGAGTTGATTAACTTTTCGCCGTTCGGTGCTTACATTTTCAGACTGCGTGCGTGCAGACAGAAACTTATGAATCATGCGTGTACTGTGTCAGAAGTACTGTAATTATAATTTATAAGCACCGTACAGAAGTTGAAAGTCGTTGACTGTTCATACGATATGTTTGAACCGTGGGAAATTACTGCAATAAATTGTCGAAAATTATGTAGCTTGGTCTTTGACGCGATGTTAATTCCACAGAGCTTGTTTGATGAATCATAAATCATGAAGCTAGATTGAATGGAATGAGGTGGATTGAAGGGGAGGCCACCTGGGCTTTCTCGGTCCTCGCCGTGGAGCGACCCGTCAAACGACCTCCGAGTCTAGTCTCGTAAACCAGACTTTATACCGGGGCGACCGAGAAGACAATCGTTCTCGGTGACCTATATAAACTCCGAGTCGAGAAATGTCAATGATATTATTATATTCCTCCGGGATCCGAGCCGGTTTTTTTGTGCAAACTCACATTTGGTTGTTTACTATCTACTGTGAAATGCGTGTTCTCACGCGTATTATGTTGATAGTGTTGGAAGAAAAATCAATAAGCCTAAGCCTAAGCCTGAGACTCGGAGCCGATTGGAATTTTGTTTGGAGGGGAGACGGATGAGTCCTGCTGGTACTTAGCAAGAAAAAAACGAAGAAAAGCAAAAGAAAGAAAAGAGGGCCGTGTTCGAATTTTCGGAATTCAAGGATGCCGCTGCGGGCCTGCAGCCATAGTCATAATCCGGGCTGTTGTCAACGGTCAAAGTAAAAATTTCACTGCATAGAGTCGGATAAAGCACCTGTGGTTCTGCGTATTGCCGTCTGGCTATGTACAAGTACTCATTTGGGACTCGATGAGTGGGGGTGGAGCCGTGTCACATAGTATGCATGAGCGTCGACGTCCTGGCGAGGCACGATATTATTTAGGTGATCCTAGAACCCGAGAATTAACATGGATGTTCGAGTTCTGGGTGCTGTTCGGAGGACTCAGAGAGAGCAACAGCCTGAGGTCTATGAAATATCGTGAAGCGGGAACTGCCAGGCTGCGTCCCTCATTTTCAATACCATACAGTTAAGTTCCGAGCAGATGAAGGTGTTGAGATTCAAACCCGGTAGGGGATGTACTGGATCTACTGTATATAAATATACCGTTGGCATTCAAGGAGGCAGATACCGTACATATATTTCCTACTTAATGTGAGCTTGAGCTTGAACTCACCGCCACTTTATATGTGCTTGAGAGGAGAGGGACGAATGGAAACGTTCCGAGTCTTCGACGGATTTTTCAGGGGAAGGTTCTGGGATTTGGATATGAACCGATTCTGAGTCTTGGAAATTGGGCAGGCATGATCAAGTGTGGTATGCGACTCGGGACGAGAGCAGAAGAAGCTGCGAGGAGTGCAAAATTTAATTCAGCCAGGAAGCTTTTTAATTTCCTGTCATTTTCCCACGCCGTGACGGATCAAAGATTCACAAATAGAACTTTAGTTCTTTTGTGCTTAGAGTAGCAAAAATGTCGCCAAAATGGCTTATGTAAATCGGACGGCCCCGGGCCGCCTTCGGTCCACCTTTTACCGGTGCCAGATTTGTTCCTACTGTGTTCGTATCCAATGTAATCCATGAATCTAAACCCACCAAACCCAGTGCCATGCCTCGGAAACGACGCTAAAATTGATTCCACTGCAGAAGGCTTGCGGAAGGCTAAAGCGGCTGAAAAAGATGCTGTCCAACTTGAAGTTTAGTCAAAGTTTAGTCCATTCCTTCCTCTCTCATCTGTACTTTATTCCCAGAGCTCCAGTAAATTGTACTACAAAAACAATTCTTCATCTATTTGTGACCCGCCGCTTGCCGGCCTCTTACAATCATATCAAGCAACTTTTTCGCGCGATCACGATGATTATATAATACAAAATTTCCTATTCAAGACACTTTTTCACGGCGTCAACACAAATTCAGATCTAAAAAAAAAAAGACGCCAGCCATATAGCCGCGCGCTTCTCTATATGAATGGCGCCTATATCATAATTAAATACTGACGCCGAAAGAACGAACGGCATCTTACTTTGCAAGTATCTGTGTAAGGAGCTGCTGCCAGAGATAACCAGTAAATTAGCAGTAAAGCATAGCTCATGTTTGACGCACCATGCGCTCAGATTCGCTCATCTGCGAGACGGCCAGTACAGTGGCGTGCCTCTTCCGGTCTGCCTTAGCGGATTCCAGATGTAAACGATGTATGCTTAATTCCAGGTTCATCTTGTTGATATCGGAATTTCAGCATACTTCAAATATCGGTTGAGATTAAGGGAAACAGATACATTGAAATGTAGCACTGCTTCGTCCAACAATCTTCCATATTCCTCAACTCGGCTTCTATTATTATCTTGGCGAGCGAATCGTTGGACAATGTTCTCTTCTTGGATCGCTTTGAAGAAAATCGTTATTTCTTCGAACAGCCTACAAGCCAGGTCAATATTCAAAACCGCAAGTGAATGGCGCAGGCACGTGCTTTTCGATCTGATCAATGCTCTCCTTCACCTCCGCTGGCAGTGCGACCCCGAAATCCTTTGCTTGTCTCCAAATATCCCGTACGAGTTGTGCAGAGCGCCCTGCTATGTGCTTGCATCCCTTCTTATTCGACTTGAGTTTCTGAACGGTCGATACAATTGTGCATAAGCAAGCGACTTGTATGCTGAACTCGAAAGCTAACCTCAGTCATCTCTAGGATGACTATAGCAGCAGATGCAACGGATTTGAGAGGTGCGAAAGCGTCCGTAGATGCTTGGATTGCGTTGAGAGTGACCTGCGCCGCAGCCAAGGCATCCGAGGTCATTCTAGCAGAGCGGGTGCGGCGAGACACTTTCGAAAACACGGGCATGACGAACGGCAAGATAGAGGGAGGCGAGGGGTATCCCACGAGGCACGAGGTGCTAGGGCTGCTGACCGGACCCGTAATAGACGGTTTTACGGCACCCGTAATACGGTACCCGTACCGTCCCGCCAGCCCTTTGAACCAGACATTCGACGGTACGGAATTGGCCGTACCGTACGCCGTAATACCCGTCAAAAATACGGCCGTTTCAAGAGGTGTTTGAACCGTGGGAAATTAGAAATTGTTCGACTTTGAGATGTTAATTCGACGGACTGTACTTGGCTTGTTTGATGGATCATGGATCGTGGATCGTGAAGTTAGATTCAAGTTGAAGGAGGAGGCCACTGGGCTTGATTTTCTCCGTCCTCGCTGCGGTTCGAATAACCTCCAAGTCGACAATGATATTATTATATTCCGATCGGTTTTTTGCAAAATCAATTTGGTTGGGTTTATACTGTTATATCGTGAAATGCGTATTATGTTGGTGGTTGGAAGAAAAATCAATAAGGTCTGAGACTCGGAGCCGTTTGGAGGGAATTAACAGGAGAGGGATGATCCTGCTGGTACATACGCAGCAAGAAAAAAAAACGAAGAAGAGCAAAAGAAAGAAAGAAAAAAAAGAAAGGAAAAGCTGAGAGCCGTGTTCGATTTTTTTTTTTCGGAATTCAAGGATGCCCGGGCCTGCAGTCATAATCCGGATTCCGGGCTGGTCGTTGTTGGTGTCAAAGCCTCGGATCGGTGGATTAAGCCTGTATGGAGTCGGATAAGACTGGCACCTGTGATTCTGCGTACTGCCGTCTGGCGTGTACAAGTCACTTGGGACTCGATGGGGACTCGATGAATGGGTGGAGCCGTGTCATAGTATGCGTGGGCGTCGACTCGGAAGCACGATATTATTTAGGTGATCCTATAGCTGGAATCATAGATTAATGGGATGTTCGAATTCTGGATGCTGTTCGGAGGAGAGAACAGCAGCTCTGGGTCTATGAAAGATCGTGAGCGGAACAACTCAGGCTGTCCCGTCCTTCGTCAATACCATACAGCCAAGGTCCGAGCGGACAAAGGTGTTGAGGATTCAAACCGATGTACTGGTTTACTGTATATATATATCCATTTACTGTAATATATGCGCAATTTGCCGTTGGCGTTCATTTAGCGCGAAGCTTCTGGGATTTGAATTGAAGTGTTGTTGGATATTGCGCCAGGTGCCGAACATGGCATGGTATACGACTTCGAACGAGAGCAAAAAAAAGGATGAATCCGGCAAATGTAACAGCAGGAAGCATTTAATTTTCTGTCTGTCATTATATTGAGGACTCAGGAGGCATCCCACGGATCAATCAAAGATATCAAGCCCGAAATAGAACTGTTGATTGTGTCATCGATATCTTTTTGCGCGCAAAAAAGGTGTAGTCTTGTAGGTAGCAATGAAGCCAAGACGAATGCAATACACAGCAGCGGAATTAATTGGAAAAATTTTAATTGAAGGCTGGCGAATTGAGTGGCCACAGCTTGTGTGGGTAGGGTTACCAAGGGCTTGTAGTACGGAAATAAATGCAATTGAACCAGGAATAAACGCAATTGAGGCAGAATTAAAGCAATTGAAAGAGAATGGACGGAACATGCGACGGAAGCCTGCAATACGGCGCGGTTGTGAAACAATAGAGTGCTGTGCTGTGGACACGAGTGGCTGCGGCGGGCACGAGGGGTGGACGTGGAGGTTCGCGGGATGGTTGGTTACCAAGGGCTACGCGTATGAATGACACCGAAAGGGCGAATGAAAGGTGAAAGGAAAGCAAAGGCACTTTGTGTGGAAGGGGTTAGGTGAAGAAGATCGGAGACATGTGACTGCATCAACTTGTTCTTGTCGCTGAGCGCCATGAACTACTTCTCGCCGTCCAACCCGCCCTCAACCCCAACACAAATCGCCTGCGTCGAAGAGGCATGCCTGCGACACCGCCCAACTCCACGGCCCGCTTTAGCCGACTTCTGACTTCTGTGCTGGGCTCGCCGTTCCTGACGACGACGGACCTGGTGTCTCTTCCCCCGCACCTCGATCTCGTCGATGGCGACGACACGGCCGTCCCCCACGCAGACACCATCACCCGCCCGCCCTCCCCCGAAGGGCTGTACGGGTTCGAGGTGGTGCACCACGAAGACGGCGGCGAGGACGACTGGCCCTTCCGCCGCTCCTCCCCCTTCCGCTCCCTCCTCCCCCGCATCTGGGACGTCCTCTCCTCCTCCCCGCCCCGCAGACAGTCCTCGCCCCTCATATACAACTACAGCACCAGCTCCATCTGGGCCAGAAACAGATCGACTACGCACAGCTCCCCCCGCTCGACGGCGAGGAGGGCGAGCTCATCGATGACGAGGCCTGTTTCTTCTGTCCCCCATCCGCGCCGTCACTGGTATCGGTGCGCCATCCATTCCTTTTTTTTTGCCCCCGCTTATCTAATTTATTTTCTATTTATCAGACATACTATCGCTCCTGCCCCCGGAACTAGCGCTGCATATCCTCTCCCTCTCCTCTCGCCTACGCGCCCGGACCCCAAGGCCCCCGCGCCCGCGGTGCTCGCGGGCATCGCCGCCCACGCCGCCGAATCGACCGCCGCACTGCACGCGCTGCTCGCCTGCCGCGGCGTCTCGCGCAAGTGGGCGCGGCTCGCGTGCGATAATGCCGTTTGGCGCGCGGCGTTTGTGGGGCGGTGGGGCGCGCCGCCGAGGGTGCCTTCTTCTTCCTCTGCCTCTTCCTCATCGCCCTCCTCGCCTCCTCTTCATCGCCGACCCCCGCGTCGTGGCCGCTCTCGGTGTACGACCCCCCGCTTTACCCGCCTCCCTCCTCCTCTTCCTCGCCTTCACGATCGGCCTCCCCATCCCCCCCATCCCTCGCCACCCGCCGAACCAACACGAACGGCAGCGTCCGCGTGCGCGAGAAGAAGCTCCCCGCGCTCCCGCCCAACGAGCTCCCGGTGCGCCCGCGACGCCCGCGCCGCTGGCGCTCGACTGGCGTCTGATGTATCGGGCGCGGATGGAGCTTGAGAGGAGGTGGGAGGGGTGTGGGCTTCTCCCGCTGCTGGTATGGGGGGGAGGGGTCGACGGACAAGGACAAGGACAAGGCAGGCACAGCAAGCACAAGGGCAGTGGGAGCCGCGCGCGACGGCGTTGGCGGGGCATGCGGATAGGTGTGTTTCCTCTTCCTTTCTCTTTCCTTTCTCTTCTTTCCCTTCCTCCCCCCCTTCCTTCTTCCTTTCTCAACATAAAATTTATATTTTAAAAATCGGATAAATAAAAACTAACAATCCTCACAGCGTATACTGCCTCGAATTCTCGCGCACGCACATTATAACGGGGTCGAGGGATCGGACCGTGAAGGTGTGGTCCTTAAGACGGGGAGGTTGCTGGGGACGTTGGAGGGGAGGCATAGGGGGAGTGTGTTGTGTTTGAAGTTTGAGTTGGGGGAGGCGAGCTCCGCGAGCACCTCGTCGTCCTCGGCTCCTCTGGACGTAAGTGGGCGGTGCAGCAAGCTCGTCACCGCGGACGGCTCCTCGACCGCGACCACCGGGCGGACGTCGAGCCCGGGATGGGGGACACTCCAAAAAGCAAAAACGGCAGATCAAGAAACACCTGACCGGCCTCCTCGTCACCGGCTCCTCCGACTGCACCGTGTGCGTGTGGGACCTCTGGACCGAGCGTCCCGGGGAGGACGCGCCGGTGCATGGGGAGGTGAGGGCGGTGCTGAGGGGGCATGGGGGCGGGGTGTTGGATTTGAGGGTGGATGGGCGGTGGGTTGTTAGTTGGTGAGTTTTGAGCGTTTCTCTTCCTTTTCTATCTCTCATTCGGACGAAAAACGAAAACCCTTTTTCTTTTTTTGTTCTGCGGAGAAGGAGAAGGAGAATCGAACGCTAACAACACGCTTTTCACACAAACACAGCTCGAAAGACGCGGCGATCCGGGTGTGGGCGAGGGACACGCTTGCGCTGCATCGGACGTTGAGGGGGCATGAGGGGCCGGTTAATGCGGTTGGGTTGCAGAGTGGGTGAGTGTTAATCTTCATTGATTCTTTCCGCGATCACACAAAAAGACGATGCTGATTTTTTTTTGTAGGGACTACACCTCCGAAAACGCCAAGGAAAACAAGGACGAGAAAACCGGCATCAACGCCCGACACAGCGGGCGCGTGGTGAGCGCGTCGGGGGATGGGAAGATGATTTTGTGGGATATTGCGAGTGGGGAGAGGGTGAGGACGTTTGAGGGGCATGATCGGGGGTTGGCGTGTATTGAGTTTAAGGTGGGTTTTCGTGTTTCTTCTTCCTCTGTCTTTGTTGCGTTGCGCCGAATGACGACGACGACGAGAAATAACACGCACTAACATATTTTTTTTCACGCTCCAGGAAGACCTAATCATCTCGGGCTCGAACGACTGCAAGATCAAGATCTGGAGCGCGTCGTCTGGGGCGTGTTTGCGGACGCTGGTGGGGCATGAGGCGCTGGTGAGGGCGCTGTCGTTTGATGCGGGGAGTGGGAGGTTGGTTAGCGCGAGTTATGATAAGAGTGTGAGTGGGATTTTGTTGTCATTGTTCTCTCTCTCTCTCTCTCTCGCTTTCGCTTGGATACCCTTTTTTTCGCTGTAACCCACATGAGATTCGAGCTAAATATTTTGTTTTGTGTTGTAGGTCCGCGTGTGGGATCTGGCTACGGGGCGGGTGTTGAGGGTGGTGAGGGATAGCCATACGAGCCATATATTTGATGTCAAGTTTGATGGGCGGCGGATCGTTAGGTGAGTGTTTTTTCGAATCTCTTTATACGTCCTCCTCCGCCTCGTCCTCTCTCCTCTCTCTCGAAACACAAAACTCTCGCTCGAGGAGAAAGAGAGAGAAGAGGGAGGGAGAGAGGAGGAAGGAGGAAGGAGGAAGGAGGAAAGAGAAGAAGAGAGAGCTGATTATGTGTTCCACAGCACGTCACACGACCAGAAGATTGTGGTGTTGGATTTTTCGAGCGGGTTGGGTGTGGATCCGGGGTTGATTGTTTGATTGGTTTTGTTGGGCGGCGCAGCGCATGTGTATGATGGAAGAACGGAGACGGAGGGACGGTCCAGGAGGGGCGGGATACGCGATATGCAAAACGCACGCAGGGGGTGGATGGGATGGGGAGGAGAAGAACGAGAGCAGACGCGCAACACGAGAAGAAGAAGAAGAGCGCGAGGCCGACGCAGGAATAACATCACCACGAGACGCGAGGAGAGCGGAGAAAAAAACGCACAGGATACACACACACACCGACGAGTCGCCCCATTCACCCACCGCCGACGAGTCACCTACGTACCTACCTCCCTACACCCACCGATGAGTCACCTCCTCCACCACCGCCGACGAGTCACCCACCCCTCCTCCCCTCGCGGGCCCACGCTCTTTGCTTCGGCTTTTGGATTTCGATTCATTCGTCACGGATACGGATTCATTCATTCTTCCTTCACTCTCTCTTCTCGTTCCTGATTTGCCTTTGGATCTGGATCCGATTTTCGGATTCGCTTTTGGATTCGATTTCATGGACTCGTCTCTCTTTCAAAACTCGAATCGCAATTGTAATACCATGGCCCACAAAAACGTAGTGTACTGTAACTTGTATATTTTGTACTGTAACTAAGCTAGTCTAGCGCACGGTCTCCGTCTTTTATTTTTTTGGTTTCTTTTGCATGTATGTAACTTACTTTGGAATTGGATCGGATGGATTTGCGATATGTATGTAGGTAGAGTCGAGCTGAGGGAAAGGATATCCGTGCGGAATTCTACCGTGGCTCTCGGTTCGAAGCAGCCTTTTCGCACTGGCGCGCTGATGATCCTCGCAGGGACCCGGTAGCGAGAGCGTTGTCAATTCGTTCAGGATCGACTGATTGGAATAGAGTCGCGGCGTGCTGGCTTGGGTACGGAGCAGCCTTTTCGCACCGGCCCGCCGATAGAGCGGCGTCACACCGAGATTACCGAAATTTCGGCCGACTTTGAAAAATTAGGTCTTCATGTTTTCACGAAACTGGTATTTCCTCGATTTTATTGGTGGCCACAGCCTCCGGCACCTTTGTTGTATTCATCTGCTAGACCTTTGCCTCACACCACACAGGGAGGATATGCAACTAAACTACAATCCAAATTCAAGAAACGTGAAGAACCTATTTACCTTGAATGTTTCCAGCATAGATAACATGTATTTGGAACTCTTGCTGACCAGCTTGAGACCATTCAAATTATGTTTAAAATGTCTGTTGCTCACATATGCAATTAACATTTGTAAATCGGTTCATCCTGTTTTTTGAATTTTTTTACTTATGATTATCCATGGTGGGGTGCGCTTTGGGACAAGTTGAAAGTCACCAACCACGTATTTCACAAACGGGCTTTCCAGGTGAACGACGAACTCAGAGACGTTGAGATTGACTTGGAGGTCAAGTTGGAGGTCAAAGCGAGTCAAAGTAGTTCCTGAAAGGAAATTTGATGGCGCTGTAGCCAAATACATGCAACTCGCCTGTGTTTGGCCGCTTCCTGAGTCTCCCTCCATCTCAGCTTGTCCTCCATTGAACACAAATTGAACATTTACCAAGTTTCTCCGCGCAAGCCATTTTTTTACCTCGTGGATTGCGCGCTCGCGAATTCCGAGTCATAATTTGCTTTATTTAATGACTGGTTCGCTTACAGCGCTGTTCTTCAACCAACTACTATTTGAGCTTTTGATCAAGTTCTACTTCATCTCACTTGAGCAGTTTGTCCGTTTTGTAGGTATTACAAGACCGTCCAAGTTTGGGATTGTAGTTTGCTCATCGCGGAGGAGACCAGTGAGTTTGTATCGTTTCGACTGACGGAGGCAACGGCGTTCAACCCGCAAAAACCATGTTGATTTTATTTATCTACAGCCTCCGGAAATCCTTCCCTTTGTAGAAAACGTGAGCTCGAGAAGGTCAGAGATTAGATTGGGCTCGGATGCCGGTTCAGCGCCGAACGTTTTCCATACAAAAGGTTTTTATTTTGAATTCGACTTCATTGCAAGCAGCAGACTGATGACGAACTCGACAAGGATATTGCATACGCTTTAATGGAATCAAAAATGAAATGAAAATGAAAATTGCACTCAAACAGTCTCGAACTCAGACTTGGTGGCAAACAGAGTCAAACTCCGCCGCCCCTATACTTATCCCTTTCCTCCAAAACCACTTTCTTGCGACTCGCCCTCGCTGACAATGTCGGAAATCGCCAGTATCAGTACAGCAATAACACCCTACTTTGCAACATGCCAGACCTACTCGTGTGCGCCCGAGGAAGGTCCGCGAGGCATGTTATCACAACTTTGGGGTTTGACTGAGCCAGGCGCCACAGTATACCTGGTACGTCCAAGCCTTCATGTCCACAAATCTCGCCAATACTCTATCTAGGTCAAGCCCGCGTTAAACGTCTTCGAGAATTCCAGGCCGGTGGCAAACGCCGAAACAATACTTGACTACTGGTGCAACACTTTAAAGTCAATGGCTTCCCGTGGAGAGCAGGGTCTTGTCGCGGGTGTTCCTCTCTCCTGTATTCCCTCAGGAGAGGCCTACATTTGGGGCTACAATGTTCCATTAGAAGCGATGCAAAAGCACTCGGTAAATCTTGCACAGAGCGGGATCCACTGCATCGTTATCCCACCAGATTCTTCTCTTAAGAGACATCTGCAAAGCGAATCCGAATCCTCTCAAAAAAGACAGAAGGAGAGCCAACTCCCGGCCAGCACGTCGAACGAAACGGCCATCGCTGATTGTGTGTACTCTAGCGGTACCTTGCTTTTCACTTCTAATATTTTCAACCTCAGCGGACATTCGTAATCGAATTCAGGAACGAGCAGATGCGCTTTTAGCATCCATCGACTTGTTGAAGGCGAATAACAACATCCACGATCCACATAATACCACCCCAATTCCATTCCCTACTCTACACTCGTCAAACGTCAAATGGGCCCGAAACTTCCATCGAGAAAGCGGGAAGGATACCGCATCATTCGCATACAAGGGGAGGACAATACCCCACAAGATCTTGCCTATCGTCAGATCATTGTACGAAAACCCCGGATCAGCCACAGTGGGATTTTTCGGTACAAGGGGCGCAGGAAGGTCGCATATAACGACGGCCGCCGCTTCTTTGTTATTGTCCGAGGGGCTTCCATGGTTTTCCTGGCTTTTTTGGGCACTACACCCAGGACCGCGATAATACGGGACGCTTTTGTTCTCGCTCTCAGAAGACGACGGATCTCTGGCAATACACAGATCTTCTTTTTAATTATTGCTGCAAATACCCCGACTCACGTACGGGCATCATCAAGTTTTCGGATTATCTTCAAACAAAGGAATCAAGTTATTGTTTGTTGTTTTGAAAATGGATTCCCTCAACCAACAGGAGCTCGACGACTTCCGTCGCATGTCTTCTGGCCATATCCTTTGCTTTACCGCCGACGGTAATAGTGCCCTGCGTGAAAATCTCGAGATCCAGGTGGCAGGAGGTTACAAGGACGTTGTTTGCATCAATCTGAATGGGGGACTAGAGGAAGTAAGCATTTGTTCTGATGTTTAATTCGTAGCACTAACTCACTCTTGAATCAATTAGGACGAGCTTTGCGGATGGTTATCCCAGCATGAGACTGAATCGAAGGTCAAAATCAAGGATGAGGAAAGGGAGCTCATCGAATTGACTACCGGAAACGTGCCGTTTCTCTTGTCAATGCTGCTCACGGCCGTCCGGGATAAGGGATCATTCCACAAGAAACAGCTAAGCTCGCGGTGGACGTGTATAGTGAACTCAGCGCTTATCTGCGCGAGTTGATGAAACAATCGCCGGCATACGCATCGTAAGTGCTGCGTTGTTCCATCCAGTGAAAGTTATCTGACCTGTTACACAGCGACATGCACAAACTGCTGTTAGCAGCCATGAACAACAACAGTTCAGACATAATTCCGTCGTTCACCGACCGTCGTTTTATTTTCAAGAATGAGGACGGTCGATGGCGATGCACCAGCATTTTCGCGTATGAAGCCATCTATCGGTTTGCGATTACCATCCAAGATGGCATCCGGTTTTTCGAAGCTAAACACTGGCGAGATTGCATTCCAGTGGTTGGCCACAACCCCTCCATGCTAGGGTATGCCATAGAGTATGCCTTAACAAATGAGCTCCGTCACGGACTCGCCCTGCCGGGTCGGCTTCGTATCCCGCAACTCCCGCTCTTTGCTCTGCCTTCTGGTGGTCGACCTCGCACGATCAAAGAGTCTGGACTCTATGTCCCGATGGAATTCAACCATCGGTACATTGATTGTGTGGCGGTTTGGTTTGACGGCAACAACGCACATATTGTTCCAATCCAGATTACCAACGTAAAGAAGAAATCGGATCATTCAAATTCGGAGGAAAAGTTCTTCGGAGATTCAGAGGATTGGAAGTTGTGGCAGGAGGCAGTAACCAAGCCCAAGCGAAAGATTCACTGGGACTTCTTGTGGATTCTCAATTGCAAGGAAGCTGCGATGGAAACTCGACGCGCCTGTAATGGTGGCCCCGCCCGCCGCGTTTTTACCACAGGCTTCAAGTCGGTAAGCAAGGAAGTTGACGAGGCGTTGAAAGCATTGTAATCAAGCCGCAAAACAATCATCAACCGCACCATGAATGTTCTCGTCAGCGACCCATTGCGCTGTCTCCTACCCCCTCATTCCGCAACCTATACTGTATTTTATCGACACCATGTACACACGCAAGCTCGCTCTCCTTGCACTCGTCCTCGACACAGCCGTCACCTACACCCCTCCAGCTGCGTCCAAGAATCCAGAATCGCTCGCCGCCCGGCCTATACCTCGCACCATCGAAGACCCGCGCACACCGACCGTCCAAGTCAAAAAAATACCAAAAGCACCAAATTCACAACGCCGACCATCACGCCAATGGCCCGCCGCCCAACCCCAACCCCGCATCTGTTGAAGCTTCGTCTTCTTCTCCTGCCACCTGACGCTGCGCCATAAGAACCAGCGTCCTCGACACAGCCGTCACCTACACCCCTCCAGCTGCGTCCAAGAATCCAGAATCGCTCGCCGCCCGGCCTATACCTTGCACCATCGAAGACCCGCGCACGCCGTCCAAGTCAAGAAAATACCAAAAGCACCAAATTCACAACGCCGACCATCACGCCAATGGCCCACCGCCCAACCCCAACCCCGCATCTGCTGAAGCTTCGTCTTCTTTTCCTGCTAACTCACCCGACGCTGCGCCATAAGAACCCGCCAAAAAGAAGCGCGCCGAGACGTCAGTCGAACATGGTTCGGGTCCTATCGTTTCTTCTCCGCACGAGAAGGCTAGCAAGGGGCTGTATGTCGAGGATAGCACCATGATGAAGAAGAGGTCTACCCTCTCCCCCGGAACAAACACCGCCGACCGCGAGCATTGCCCTTCCTTCCAGGCACGCTCTTGCTCGCCGCGTGGAGCACCAACGGATGGCTTCCCAGCGGCCGTGCAATGCGCATGGCTCTCGAATTAGGCCTTCACCGTGCCCTTGAATAGCTGGCGGACGATAAGGAAAGCAGCGGACGCAAGAGGATGGGCGAGACCTTGGTAGCATCCTTCCTTTGTTTCAACCACCAGCCAGCTGATCTGTGACTTCTAGTGGTATCTGCACGTATCTGGCTCTGTCTATATTGGTTTGACCATCAGTGCGTATCGACCGTCTTATCTATTTAGTGTCGTCAACGTTTATACAGGATGACGGACCGGCCTCTCGTATTGCGCTATGAAAAGACTATTCGCCACTGTCGCATCCTGTTCACTTACTCGATGGCATCGCCCACGGATGTCAGGGTTATCACCCAAGTCGAACTGATCGCCCGAAAGAGTGAAATTTTTAATTTGCCGCCGATTGTATTTGGTATTGACACCCGTTTAGCTTAAATCTATGAGACACTATGAGACACTCGCACCGCTCAATGATCAAGGCAACCACAACACGCTGGCCTTTATCCGCCGCGCCAACGGCGCGCTGGATCAGTGGTGGAACGACTGCGATGAGCTGCACCCCCCCCCCCCCCCCCCCCCCACGCGCAAAACACATCGCTCGCACGACCCGGACGCTACCCTCAGAGTCGAGGCTGATCAAAAACTCCAGGTGCACAGCGCCGATTATAACGCACCTGACGCTGCACCATCAGAATCTACTGCCAAAGACAAGCGCACCGAACCGTCCATCGAGCATGGTCCGTCCTGTCATTTCTCTTCCTCGAGCTCCCACGAGAAGGCTATGGACGTCGAGCAAGGCAGAATCACGATGAAGAAGAGGTCAATGGATGGCCCTATGTTGCCACCACAGGCAGGTTCCCTTGGTACCCACCACCACCATCCTGACATCTCATACATATACGACGGATCTCTTTCTCTTTCTTCTCATTTCCCTCTTCTCTCATTTCATTTCATTTCCCATTCCATCTTGTCTTTTTTATTTTATGATGCCACTTCCCTCCTTTTACCTGCATATCCTTCATGCCCGTGCTTCCCTATTTCCGTCTCCCTGTCTCTCTCTTCCCCCATCTTCATATCCTCAACCTCACTCCTTTCATCCCTTCCTGGCTTATCGGAACATACTGCCCACATTCCCCACATTTTACACTATACTCCCACTGTTTCCTGCTCTCGCATTCCTCACTCTCACTGCTACCTTCCTATGTCTTCCTACATACCCTCGCATCCTGTATTCTGCGGACTCTATTGCCAAGATGGCCGTACGGCCCAGATCTCGGCCGCGGGGAAGTTTGACGCGCCACGGGGCAACTGTGGCGTAGCGCGCGATACAACGCGCGCGACAGTCTCCCACGAGGTTTTACCCTGCGACCTCCCTTAAATGGGCGGAGGTCTGGTGGCGGAAAGCCCACCCACCGCGTAGATGGTAGCCAACTAGTCACCATTGGCCTAAGAACCAGTGTAATACATTGTTACAGGCGCCATTGGCGGCGTCGCCAGCAAGACAAAGAAACTTCGCAGAGCATAAGTTGTTATCAACAAGTTATCAAATACTTACTTTATACTACTACTTAAGTGGTTAATGGCCCGAGTAATGAGCGTGTCCGAATCGGTAGCCACAGTCTCCAGCTTTGACTGTCATACCACACGTGAAAGTGACCAACCGCGTATTTCCCAAAACGGACTTACTACCCGCGACCACTTGCAGTTACGGTTATATAAAGGTGGTCTACGAGTGAGTGACTCTCTTTTCGACACCATCATGGTAACCTCATATTATACTGTTCCAGGTGCCCAGCCGCAACCGAACACTCCTAGGAGACCTGGAAACAACGCGACTAGCACGACGACGCCGATCAAACATAAACTCGCCAGTGAAATCAATAAACCCCTCCTTCTCAAGAAGACAGTCGATCCCATGAGATCGGTGCCTCTCATTTCAAGGACGTGCCGAGCCTCCTCCCCACCCTCTTCCCCGACGCGTGCTTGCCACTGCCATCGTCCGCAATCTTCGACGCATTGACCCAGGGTTCGTCACCTCTCTACGATGGATCCAAATGGGTTGGATGTCCCGACCTCAGTGTGCCCTCGGCCAATGGAGACGTGGAGGGCGCTTTAGTCGCCTTCTTCGAGACTTTCGCAGAACGGGTGACTGAGGTCTGTAACGCAGCTGGGAAGTCGTTACCTCAGACGAAAAGGGCCTGGACGGCCGAGTTTGCGAATAAGGGGGTCGAAGACGCTCCGAATATCAGGAAACCAGATTTTGTTTGCGGCGAGGATACGGAGTATCGCTGGCCCAACATACAGATCCATGGCGAGCTCAAATCAAGCAACTCGTCTGCCAACCAGAAGCTGGTTTTAACCCAGCTGCTCAATGGTGCCTACCTCATCTTCTCCAATCAAGATAACCGCCGTTTCGTCATCTCTACAGCTTTTATGGCGGACGACATTCGACTGTTCATCTTTGATCGCGCGGGGTTGGTCACCACCGCTCCTTTTAATTTGCACGACGATCCCAAGAGCTTTGTCCGCGTCTTCGCGACACTCATGTTCACCAACGACCGGGCCGTTCTGGGATATGACACCTCTATCATCGCGACCGATGCCGGCCGCTTCGTTGAAGTGGGCGGCGTAACTCACCGCCTCGTCAAAAGACTCTTTATATCAGACGTCATTCGCGGGAGAGGAACAGTCTGTTGGCATGCGCGCCACGACGGCCAGGATTTTGTCATCAAGGACACCTGGACCGACGCTTCACGGCCATATACTGAGGCGGAAATTCTTCTGAAAGCCAAGGACATCGAGGGTGTTCCCAAGGTCGTCGCTGAAACCATCGTCAAAGTCAACGGTGTCGAAGGAAGAACGCATAACCTGCGTTCCAACATCACACCAACGACCAGCGGCAAGCTCCACGAAAAGTGTTCCAATATTGAGAAGAGGATCCATCGCCGGCTTGTTCTCACACCTTTTGGCCATGTGCTGTCCACCTTTGCGAGCCGGAAAGAACTCATCTCAATTTTCATCGACACGGTTGAAGGTTCGCCCCTCCGTCGCGCTATTACACAGCTCTCTAATCTCCCATGCAGCGCATCGAAATCTTTCCCAAAAGGCGAACATTTTGCACCGAGACATAAGCATGAACAACATCATGCTCGTTCCTTCTCCGCAAACATGGAAATCGGCCGATTTGCCACCAACTTCCCCATCCTTGGCGGCCCTCGCCGGTTCCCATCCTCTCGACATTTCGAGCGCTGTTAAACCTGCTGGGTTCGATGCTGCGGTACCCGCTACGCTTGGTCCTCGGCGGGGCTTGTTAATCGACTTGGACTACGCACTGGTTCTCAACCCCGATGGTGAACGCGGCCCAACGGCAACCGGGCATCGAACGGTACGGATCCGATTGATTACTTGCTTTCGTTTGCCTGATGCTCTCAAATCGTAGGGTACACTTCCTTTTATGGCGCTCGACATCTTAGTCGACGGTGAAGAACTGCCCACACACTTGCCCCGGCACGACCTCGAGTCGTTGCTCTATGCCCTCATCTGGGTCTGCATCCACTATGCCGGCCCAAGGGATGCTGAACGCCAAAACTTCAACATCCACGAGTCCCGATTGAGCGACTGGGTCAATGGAGGGTCCTATACTACCATTGGAAAGGCAAAGGGCTACACAGTGCAAAACGACAAGTACTGGGAGTCCGACGTTTTGAAAAGTTTTGCACCGTACTTCGCGCCACTGAAGACCTGCGGCTCTAAATGGAGGCAACTGTTTCTTGACGAAAAACTCACCTATGCGGAGGTCCTCAAGGTCCTGCGTAAGACCCTTTCCTCGCTGGACGACGTGGAGGTGTGGTCAGAAAAAGACGATCCTGCAGGATACGGCGATGGGCAGAATCGCAAGCGACGTCTTGCTCGAATCGTCGAGGAGGATGAACACGAGGATCCGGAAGAAGGAAATCGACCCCGGAAATCTATTCGGAGCGAGAACGGCGACCCCCGCGCTGTCCAGAGCGAGCCGCCTCCGAGGCTGACTATAAAACAGGCGATGAAACCGAAACAGAAGCCGCGTACGAAGGTGAATCACGCGAGTTAGATATCTTTACACCATATACTATGCGACTTTCCCTTGATCCCGCTCTTCATATTGTTTACTTTAACTTGCAACGACGGAGTTCTTGAGCGACCTAAATGGACGATGTGGTTGTGATGACTTTGTTGTAGGGATACGACATGATGAAAATGCCTGTAGTCATTTTCGTTGTCTACAGAGTAGCTAAGATTGCAGCAGAAAAATCCGCAAAGAAGACCTGCTGTGCAACTGGCGAGGCCCAATCAGCCGTACTGCCCCCGAAAAAGGTTTCCATCTGCAGCCCCCGCATCCTTCCCTCAGAAGTGTCGCGCAAAATGATACCGGTGGCGTTAATAACTCCTTTTCCTCCGACGAACAACTCCAGCTCGCCGTCAGCCTGCCCCGCAGTATTCAGCTTTACACGCTCGCTGACGGTGGTCCATTCGCCCGGGGCGAAGGAGAACGCGCCGCGAGATATGGAGGCACCATAGGTGGGGTTGCACTCTGAGTTGGGGATCTGGCAGATTTTTTCATTGGCGGCGAACGCTGGGTCAGATGGATCGGGAAGGTATGTGTATAGCTCTCCCGCGCCGTTGGGCCGCCACATGAGGCGGGCAGAGAAGCAGGTCGGGTCTCTGCGGCCGCCGGAGCACGATGTCGCAGTAGTTGCGTTATCTCCTCCGTCTATGAGATAGAGATCATTGAGAAAGAACTGACGGTAGCAAATAATCGAAGCTCACAGACGCCAGGGAGTTTTCCTCCTTTGTTCCACTGGAATCCAGCGGGAAACATGACAGAATAACCAAACGTCAGCTCAAGCGCGGTGGTGAAGTCCAGAGACGCTGGGCCAGGTGCATAGAACGAGAACCCCCGCGGGGGTCGTGGGATGGATTAAACGACCCTTGCGGGTAGTTGGCCACCATCGCGGCCTTGCCGTCCGGAGCATTGGAGTACGTATGCTTCGTCTGTGCCATTTCTTTGAATGGCTGCAAAGTCGCGTCGGAGAGTGGCAAAGCGCCGGGGGCTCCGGGAAGGGTCGTCCACATGGAAACGGGGTTGGGCAACGGAAAGAGGGCAGCGAGGCCAGTCGAGGTCCCGGCAGAATTCGAGCTGTTGGTTTTCCCAGAAGGAGCTGGGACAATGAAGAGCCTGTGCTGGTTCCCGAAACTATGGGGGCTGCCATTGTCGACGACACGATGCCCTGAGAGGTGTGCGCCGTACTGGAAGGACCAGTGGAGATTCCTGAACTGTGATGTTTTCCTGTGGATGAAGAAGCCGTATCTTTGTCTCGGAGTGGGAGACCAGATACAGAGGCTGAGGAGATGAAGGCCGAGAAGATCATGGCGAGGATTGTGTTTCGAGGAAATGGCATTTTATCGATATTCGTAAAGGTTCAATAACGCGCAGCGTATGAGAATCGGCACCAGGCAAGGTTGCTGCTGTGAGAGGTGGCATTTTATACCAGGAAGACCGAGCAGGGCCGGACCATAGACCGAGAAGGACCGAACCAAAATTGACAGCATCGACAACGCTACTGAGCTCCCAACGCGAGCTCGGAGTGGCTCGGCGGGCCGTTGGGAGTGCAGCCAGCCTTTCAATTCAATTCAGTATAAACGTATGATACTGGTAGACGGTTGATAGCGTTGGCATCGTTGTCGTTTAACGCCAGACGGATCGTCAAGAGGAAAGGTCCTCTCCGAACTTGGAGAACTTGAGGAATTGAAGGCGAACTTGTGAATTTCGGTTGGTCCACCAGAACTGGTAATAAAGTCGGAAAAAATGGATCGCATGGCCTGAGACTGAGAAGCTTCAAGCCCAAAGGAAGGACAGAAATAAAATTCAAGGATCGTCAAGGATGTGTTGCCCAACGACGTCACCAGGCATTCTCTTCGATACCGGCTCTCTGTTTCTCCGGCGGAGAGACCACGGTTTGCAGTAAAGTGGTTGTTGGCAACCCAGTCAGAGATTGGTGATGGCTATATTTGGAAATTCAGCCCCTATTTTTCTCGAGACGATGTCGCAGCCACCGATTAAACCTGCTTTGTTTCCACTACTTATAAAGCAAGGAAAGTCATTAGCTGTCGGCGAATACATACAAGGACCTGAAAGTTAAGGAAAAGCTCCGCTAATATGAGATACGTACAAGTAAGTAGATATAACTTAAACTATTGAATATTCCCGGCTCCTCGGTGCAGCCTCCCTCGCGTGCTGCAAATTTTACCACACTATCCACTCTCCATACATGTTGGCCCGCTCGCCGCGTATATAAGACTCGAATGTCCTTTTCAGCACCGCCGCCCAATCCAGATCGCGTTTGTCCTGCTCCACACCTTCCTTCTCCGCGCCGGGGTCCGCGTCCGCCGCGTCCGTGGTGGTGATTAGGACGGGCGCCTGGGCCTCTCCCTCCCGAAGCGCACGCCGTGCTGCAGTCTCGCCAGCGAGGAACTTCTCACCAAGATCAGGCCAGTTTCGTGCGGGGTCGAAAGCCTTCCACCTAACCGAAGATTTGAGTGGAGGGAATCGAAGCAATATAGAGTATACGGACCAGAAGTTGTGGAAATGATAAGAATATGATCCCTTGAAAAAACCGTCGAAGCCGAGGGCTTGTGGGGCGGCGCTATTCAGCTCGGGCGTGTCGAAAAAGTCACCGAATCTAGTGGATATCAGGATTGTGTTATTTTTTTCTAAAAAACGAGAGAAGGAACGCACGCAGTGAAATACGGCTGTGGCGGGCGTTCCCGTTGGTATTCCTCAGTGTTGAGCCAGGCGCCGTCAAACAGAGCGTCGGGAAGACGAAGGAGTAAACCCTCGAGGTACGCGTCCTTGGTGTAGCGCGAGACCGTCATCTATAGCAGGGTGAGCTGATACGCAGACGCAGCGACAATATGCTCACAGGGTGAAAATCGAGCCCGTTTCGGAGAGCCGTCCGGAAGAGGAACGTTCCAAGGGCAGAGCCGCGGTTCATACGTAGCACGGCAGTGTTGTACTTTTCGAGCCGAGACCAGCGATATGCGAACGCGCCCTTCCAACCCCAGAGCTCTTCCCAATCGCGCAGCAGAATTGTATCCGCGTCGAGATATACACCACCGAAACGATGGCACAGTACAAAGCGCGCCATGTCCGAGAGGATGACAGAGAGCCGGTCGTACTCTTCGTCAGACTTCGATCCCGTACGGTGGAGCATATCATCCGCGGCACCCTTGCCCTTTTTCTTAGGGCGTGTTCCAACGGTGGTGTTCTCCTCGCCTTCCTCAGCCTCCATCTCCTCCTCCTCCTCCTCCTCGGGGACGCTAATGACGTACCCACCAGAGTTGAAAAGCTTCTGTTGCAGCTCCCGCCACTCGTCGCGGATTTCAGCCACACCATCGAGCTGCTCAGTCGTGTTCCACAGGCGGAAATGGATCACGTCCTTGAAGCGAGGATGTAGGAAAGGCGACGCCCATGGGCTATCCTTCAACTGCGCAAACATATCATGCATGGCATTTGGATTGGGTATAGCCGCCGCGGGACCTGGATTAATCCACATCCAGAACTGCGGACGACAGACCGAGGGAGCGGGGGCGTCATGTGGCTCGTGAAGGCCCGTGTTTTGCGTGAAGAGGAAGGAGAGGAGGGCGAGATAGGGTTTGTCTGTGAAGGGCCCCGTCCAGAACATATGGAACACGCGGGGGTTGTCAGAATCGCATGGTTCAGGAAGAGACGCGGCTGGTCGGTGGGTGAGTGTGGGGGGAAGGGATACAACAGGTTCCCATTTAGCACCGCGTTTCCGTGAAAGCCCCACATCGGGATCGTCGGAGTCTTCTTTGGGTTTGGCGGCTGCGGCAGCGGGTCGGTATATTGGGGGTAGAACGGGATCCTCTGGTTGTTGGTCTGCTGTGTTGGACGTCGTGGAATTGGCCTCCTCTATATATATATATTTCCAGTCGTCGATGGAACCCCGCCGCGTCCGCTGCCATTGTCAAGCCCAGCGCCTACCCGTAACACCTCAAGGCAGTCCCGCACATACTAAAGCGTATCTTTAGTCCACCACTTGAGTAAAATTAAACAGAGCACGGCACCTTTCCCTGTGAGAAATCACAATGCTTCATTACGACATCTAAATCCGCGACGCTTCCAGGCACGGGTCGCGGTGGGTATGAGACAAGCGGAGGGGTGCTCTGGATGTCGAGATATATTCGTTTTGGGCCCACACCAAGGGTATCTGTGTCTGCGCTGACGACGACGGAGGACGAGGGTCTG
Source organism: Mycena leptocephala (assembly GCA_029378395.1). Lineage (NCBI taxonomy): Eukaryota > Fungi > Basidiomycota > Agaricomycetes > Agaricales > Mycenaceae > Mycena > Mycena leptocephala. The sequence goes on from JARJLF010001757.1 coordinate 49,359, forward strand.
TACCGTGATGGGCTTATCGTGCGCGATTTTGGAGGAAGCGCCGGGTTAATTGGAGGGTCAACTAAACCAATTTGCTTCGGGACTGGGACAACAGTCAGTAATCTTAATCTACCTACCAGAACAAAATACGCACTGCTCTGTCTGCTCGGAAAGTGCCCACTCGCAATCTCCCAGTTCCATATTCGTTGAAGGTCTTCACGCCGGAAGACAAGGGTCGGAGGCTCGCCGGAAGATTCCTGGTCCCAATCCGTTCTTCCGAGGCCGCGTGAAACCAGGATTACGGTGAGGACGACGGCCATGCATGCAAAGCATACGAGGAATGGCCCCCGTTGACGGCGTAGGCGAACCGTCGGGAAAAGGTCACGCAGACGGCGCTTTCTAACGCCTGGAATTGGAGGCTGAAACCAGCCGGCATTGTTGGACAACAACTCCTCCTCCTTTTCTCGGACGGCCGATGATTTATGGAGGGGGAGCGTTCCGTTTACGCCAAGTAGGGGCATGGAGTGGATCCAGCACAAACGAGAAAGCGAGGCACAGCCACAATCTAGTCCATAAAAAACTACTGCTACGTGGTATCATCCTCAGTGTCTACATGGTTTACAAATTATGGCTGTTCTTTGGAATAGCTATTTCTCTGCGGAGTATGAGTGGTGGCCGCACCCGGAACGGGGAACACTGACCACAAATCAAGATCTTCAAAAAAAATATCCGCCCAGGGATCATCCTCGTTCGCCAGCGGCCCTCCACCATTCCCAGGCTTCAACGCGGCCACAACGGACTTGAGCGAATAGCATGGAGAGGGGAGATAGACGACGCTGCGGCAGATGGGGCAAACTTTATCGTGATCGAGTGGACAGTACGCCATTGTCGGCGGCGTGTCTGTGTCTTCGTCGACGGGCGGCGCTGTCCGGAACCACTGCTGGAGGCAGACGAGATCGAAGGTGTGACCACATGGGTCCAGTCTACACCTATTTTAGAAAATAAAACCGCCGAAAAAAGAGGAACCTACGTGTAAGGTTGGGTTAGGAGTTCTGTGCAAATCGGGCATTTGAGGGCGGTCTTAATGGCTTCAAGCTGGCGATTCTCTTTAGCTTTCCCGTAGTCTATATAGATAGAACAACGACTCGCCGTCTTGCTAGGATCATTTGAATCACGCTCCTCTGCCGTCGTAAAATTAACCTAGTTTCGCACAGAATGAGTTTCTACGCGCAATCGTGGGTCTTGACATCTTACCTCGAACGATGCGCCATCCCGCCATTTGATAAACCTCCCAAATCGGCGTCGTTCATCGATCAACAGGTACAGGAGCACAATCACAATGCTGCCGAAGAAAAATAGCAGAAGCGTCGGCGTTGGGGATGAGACTGTACAGTTTGATATGATATTCCCTGCGACTGCTTGGCTCGTGTTATACGTTTCTAAGCGATTGTTGCTGGGCTCGGACATCGCTGGAGACGCAAAACCAAAGAGACTGGAGGCATAGACAAACGCGTGACGAAACAAGACCCCAATCAACCACGCCAAGGCAGCATCTTGGACGGCTTTGAGGATACGCGCCGAGAATACAGAGAACGAGAGAGGGCGAGTATTGTGCAGACCGAATATTTTCTTGGGTAGCGGCCAAAGAACGCCGTGGAACTCGGGGGCGAGGGGTGGACGAGGATAGAAGTAGACCAGGCAAAGAATCAAAACAATTACAGTGGCGTCGAGGATATACGCGAGCAAAAAACTTGAAGGGGTGAAAATTGTCATGGGTATCGTGGTCGTGGTTCGAGAGATAGCTTGAGTTCGAGTTCCGCCCTGTTGGTTCACAATTCAACTTGAATTGATGGCTACCGACGATCGTGATGGCCGCCGGGCCCGGCATTCAATTCAACGAAAATGCGTACTATGGATCACTATGAGCCGTTAGGTACATCTCCCGGGTTTTCCAGATGAATGTTGACAGGATTCAGTTAATTGTATGGGTGCGGTATGGGCTGAGTATCAAATAATACAAGTTCTACTATTTCCAAACCGCAACTGAATATTTACTTTTGGAGTCTAAAGTTGTATTTACGACTCAAACGACCAACACTGCAAGGAATTCACGTCGTCGTTCCTAAAAACCCCAGATGTCGACCCTGGTATGGACTTGTCCTCGAAGACATGAAGGACAAGTCCCTCGCGTCATATCGGGGTGCGCTCCCAAAGCGGCGCGTTCGGAAATATCTCTGTCACCGATGTCACGACACGTGAAGGTGACCAACCGCGTATTTCTCAACACTCCGGGTCTCCGACTGTACTTGCCGCGCTTTGCAGTGACGGTTAATTATGATATATTGAAGCCTGAGGTTGGTACTCTCTTTCCAACACCGTGCAACGCCGCGATCATGTCATTCTGCTAAAAAAGACGATGTGATCTCCAGAACCATAGTAAGTTCAGGGTAGGACCAACGAAACTGTACTATACGGCATAGTCAGGCAGAAAAAAAGAATCAAGGGCGCCAAATCCAATGTTCCGTTACTCTCATAAAACAGCAGCCAGGATCCGAACCGAAACCAGAGATCGAGTTTTCGATGTCCACTTGCGGAAGAGAAATGTGATATTTGAAAAACTGGAATGGAGTGAACTTGTAAGAAACATGATTTTCCAGTGGGTCCGATTAATATCGTTCTATTCGCGCCGTGGGTCGGGACCCTGTGAACATGAAGACTTGAAAACCTATGCGGAAATACTAATGTGCCATGGCCCGAACTACCAAAAATATTTGCCCTATACTGGGGTCTTATTGCAGGTGGACGGAATCCCTTCAGTCTGAAGCATATAAGCTAATTCCAGTTTTGTCTGAAATACTCAGCAAGTAGCGATATAAGTGGCCTCTCTGACATGCCGGGTAGTTCCCAAGTGAACCAAGAGTTGACCTGTGTTTGATCATAACTTGTGTCGGTTAGGTTTTACCACTGGCAGAGATTTCAGGCCCCGAGTAATAGGCGAGCAAACCCTGGACGAGTTTAACCGTTTATCCAGTTGGAATATGGTCTGAGTTTGTGCGGCCCTCAAATTGAGCTGAGGCAGAAGGTCATTTGCAACACTCCTGCTTTGTAATCAGGATCTCGATTTTCGAGTCTGGGTTTTGAAGAAAGCGCTGACCCAGTGAAACTCAGCAAGTATGTGGCTCGATTTCAAAAGTTTTTCAAAGTGGAGCAAGGCCTAGAGTAGCCTAGAGCCTACCAGAGTACAAAGTGGATCTTGAACGCAAAGTCGCAAACGACGGTAAATGCTTTCTGGCATTTATTTTCCATGTTTTCCTTTTTCGATTCGATCACATACAATAGCTTGTCTGCCCAGCAATTGCAGATACTTATCCTCCCAGTAGGATTACTTACTAGGATATCAATACTCGGAGTGTCCCCGTGGGTTTCGGTGAAACGGTGACTTGGGCTCTACATGGCTGGGCGTGTTCAGCCGAACTTTGCGGAAATATTTACGATTTGGTTGGAAACAAGGAGGCTGACTGAGGCGGACTCAAACGTGGGTCCAGGGACCAGACTGTTCTAGACAGCCTGAGAAATCACATGCCAAGAGTTTCGGTTAGCTCGCGTCATCAATATTAGACAGCTAAATTATTAAGCGACTCCCAAAATAGCGAATGGTCGCGATCGAGCGTCGAACCACTTTGCTTTTCCCTCACTTAAAGTTCCTGTCGTACGCATTTCCGAGCTTCTTCATGGCGTGGCTATGGATTGCCGAATCGATTTCATTCCTATTCGCTCTACTGCTTCTATACATCCGTCTAAATGACCAACGTCTGACCCGCATCCCCCACCGCGCCTTGGCCTTTTCCCCCACCCGATGCACGCTGGAAGACGTCCATCTAACCGCTGCGAGACTCCTGGAATCACCCATATCGATTATAGACCAAATCCCCCCCAAAACAGGTCGTAGATATATCGTTGTCGGTGGGGTTTGTATCGATTTTACCTCCTTCGCTGCGAACCTATAATTAATCCATTGCCCGACGTCGGACAGGCGGGGTTCCTCGGTGGATGGATCGTAATGCAACTCTTGGACAGGGGAGAAGATCCTAAACGAATCCGGGTGCTAGATATTCGTGCGCCTGCGCGGCATGATCTCACCACCCGCGGTAAAGATGTCCACTTCATACAAACCGACGTATCCGATGCGGCGGCCGTTGACGCCGCGTTCAACGCTCCCTGGCCAGACGAGTCTTTCTCTGCTCCTCAGATCACAGTCTTCCACACGGCTGCAAATATCCGGTTCTACGAAAAGAGCGAGTCCCTGTTGCCAAATTCCGCCAAGGTCAACGTAATAGGTACCCAGAACATTATCAACGCAGCCCGGGCCATCGGAGCCACCGCTTTGGTGTACACCTCATCTGGATCGGTATCTGTGCGTAGTTCGCGTTTCTTCCTGTGGCCTTGGGAAACGGAGCCCGCGTCGTTTGTCCAAGCCATAAACGAGAACGACGCGATCCTTCCCAAGCGGCATAGCGATTTTTTTTCGAATTACGCTGTGACGAAGATAGACGCGGAAAGACGCGTACGTGCAGCGGATAAATCCGCATCCCGCGAAGGCGTTCTGCGGACTGGATGTATCCGCCCAGGGAACGGAGTTTTTGGTCCCGGTGGAGATATGTTATGCGGCAAGTTCAATGAACACCCGCCCGTATTACGGGAATAGTACTCTGACTAATTCTGAACTGCAGGCGCTTACCTCGTGCGGAAAGTCAACCCCACATGGATGAATTCCGTGGTTCAGAATTTCGTCTATGTGGAGAACGCCGCGGTTGCTCATCTCCTATATGAACAACGTTTGATTGAACTTTCCGACGCCGGAAGCAAAAATCCCGATATCGGGGGCAAAGCGTTCGTAATCGCTGATCCCGGCCCTCCTCCGACGTACGGTGATGTCTATCTCACCCTCTCGACATTATCAGAGGGAGAAACAACATTTCCCTCCTTGTCGCCTACTCTGATGTTGTTCATTTCTGTACGCGATTTCCTCCCGCAATTTCTGGCATCGTCATTTATTGATTGATTCATCTGTCGCTCCATTCCAGCATCTAATCGGGTGGTATTATCGTTCGCGTTCATGGCTCGTGGCGGCGAGGTACAGGATCGCTCAGACCCTGCCCGCTATCCCCAGCGGCATTGTGAACCTTCAACCTTCGCTCTTCAACCTCATCAACGTGCACCTCATATTCGACGATTCGCGTGCTCGCTCCCGCCGGAAAAGGGCGGGCTGGGGTACAAAGGCGCTTGGACCACCTTCGAAGGGTTGCACAAGACTTTCGACGAGCACAAGTTGGGTGTGTTGCGTTCGGAACAGCGATCGAATGTCGCTGGGATTAGCTTCGGGTTTGGGCTGATCAAGGCGCAGAAGGGTGTTGGTAATGTCAGTGCCAAGGTTTCGAAGAAAATAGGTGTCGATCCGGTGCAGGTGCTGGCGTTGTCGTCCTGAATTCTTTTTTTTGTCCGTACATAGATGAGAGTATTTATTTGTTTTTGTAGTGTTTGATTGCCTGAAGTGTAGATGTACACAAGGTCTATCCCATAGTGAAATTGACGAATCAAAACAAGTGCAGACCATAATAGTATTGTGAACACTAGTCGAGTCCAAATCTGTGCGTTCTTGTGTCGTCTGAATATCGAATAGATCGGGTGTCGGAGCTCCGATCTTGATGTTGTGATGTTGAACCTACTTACAACGGTTTCGTTTCGCGGGAGTCCAGTTGTTTAAGCTGGCAAATTTGAATACGACGTACTTATACGAAATAAGGGAGCAAATAAATTGAACCGCATTGAGTTGGCATTGAGATGCATAAGTTAGTTCGCAGCGGCACACCGACACATCCTATGATTAGATTTCGTTCAAACCTATTTTATTCAGCTTTTCTTGGCATGCCGCATTTCTCGTCCCCGATGAATACCCGACCCAACTTCGGTCATATACCTCTTTAAGTTCAACCTGGGAAAAGCTCGTGTTAATAAACCCTCTTACCCCTTGTTGTTCGAGGATCATGGCATCGAGTTTTAACTTTTGGGCCAGTGGAAGACGAGTATTAGTGTCAAGCGCGACATCCAAAAATTCCCCACGCTTGAACGATCTTGAGAGAACAAAAGCCCACCAAATTTAGTGACTCGGAGGTCGAGCTCCCATTTTATGTGCTCTAGCAACCTCTCTTTCGGTCCAGGGAGGTGGCGGGAACGGTGCGGGACGTGTTTGGTCTCTTGGCAGAGAAAAAAGCATTCGAAGGAGACCCAGGCCGCAGCTAAATTGGCACTTTTATGCCCGAAATGCATGGGTCAGAACAGGTCAGAACGGTTTGGCTCCTAATGAAGGTATTTAACTCTTGCTCCCAACGCGGCCAAAACTCCAAACGGTGGGAGGTAAGTATTAGGTAGGTACGATTTTTTGACCTACACTTTGACACCTCGGGGTTAAACAGAATTATCCCTCGGCGAACATATATTTTCGGGACGAAACCGGAACCATGACACGTAATATTTCCAGCGAGCAACCAGGGTCGAGCCGCCTATCTATATTTGCGAATAATTCGGAGAAGTTGAGAGCTTCTTGGGTTTCGTGATGGAAATATGACTCACGAACATCCGCAGCCGTTGAAGGCGTACAGAGCCCGTTGCTTGATGACAAGGAGTAAACTACCGAGGCAATATCAAAAGAAGCGGCTTGGTTTGCTCCAAAGAGTTGGAACCATTCTATTCACTGCATCGTAACGAAGCTACGTACTTAGTGGAGAGCTACGGAGGAGGGTCCTGAGGATCCAGTGCAAAGCCTCCGAAAACTCCGATCCAACCTTATCAGTTATTACTATTAGCGATCGGAGCCCGGAACGGTAAAACGGAATGAAGTCCGAACTCATTTCGTAAGGTTTGAACGGAACTGTGAGAGAAACTTCGTAGCAACGATGATGCGATGATGAGAACTGTTCTGTTGGAATGATGGATTCCCATGGCACAAGGCGTAACTCCGTCCCGTTTGTTTCGGAATGGGAACACGGTCACGAGCCAGCTGAAGTTTGAGACTTTGAGTCTCCTTCAAGTCTCCTCAGTCCCAGAGTCCTATGTACCAAGTAAAAGCTACATAATCAGTAAACAGATTTCTTTTTCAGAGCGAAATCTTGAAAACCCCGAATATGAATGCGTGACGCGTTTGCTGACTGCCTTTTTTTTTTTCAAATTCTCAAAGGAAAGAAACAAGGGGATATGCTCCAAGGTGCTCAAGGTTACGCGTCGCAGGGCATGGTCATTCAATTAAATGAGAACCCAGAGGACTCAACCCATGTGGGGGCCACGCGCAGTTACTGATTGATGGGGCAGACATATTGAATCAGGCATCGCTAAGTATGCGTATTTACATACTTACTGGACACATTCGTGGATTGAACAACTTGAAGAAGCCGACCTCGGTAATATTTCAATTGGCACCATGCGCGGGGCGAGATCGGAGACGGGTTCGATGAGCTTAAAAAAATTGCATACATATGGAGCCATCGCAAATGGAGCCACAAGTTCTTTGCGGCCGGATATCGATGTTCGCAAGACTGGAAGCCTGAAGGTATGGCTTGTATATCGGTGAATTAAATAAATTGATCCAGAGAAAAATATCATCAAAAAGAGTGCTATATATTTGGAAGTTCTTATTCTTGACCGCAGAGAACTAAGTAGTAGCGTCCTCGGGAACGTGTTAGAACGCACTGCATTTGTGCAGAGACTACCTATGTCGAATGGAACCTAAAAAATCGCGTCAAGGTATGTGCTTGAGTACCGCGTCTCATATTGGCGCACAGAAGAGATTTGAACCATCAATTACGACCAGAAGTATGATATCTGACCCATCGGGCCCGTCGCGTTGCTAATTCAATGGAGGTTTGATTTACACGGGTTCCTTTGTTTGGCAGGGACAGCCTTTGGTGGACACAGCAGGAAAAGATTGAACGACCTTGATCGCCGAAGTCGCGTTCTTTGAAAATGTCACAGGTCACGTTGGATGACGCACGCGATTGTGACACACGCTGCAGATCTGAGTTATAGTGAGTACTCGCAGTACACATGCTCATCAAGTGAGATCAGACTGAGGCCGTCGCTCGAATGGCAATGTGAAATTCTTATCACTTGTGGAGTACTGCTGTCTGCTTATAGCGTACCCCTACGCCCCATAACGATCGACGCTGCGGAAACGCCGTCGCCGTCGTCGGACCCCTGTCCGTCGTCGCTGTCTGTTTCAGGTGGGGCCGCCATCGAGCGCCCCCCTCTTATATATCCTATCTACGTTGTAGCCTCTCCCTCTACCTATCATACTAATAACATTCTAATCTACGATCCTCTCGCTATGCCTCCACGCCGTGCTGAGCACAATCCTCCGTCGTCATTGATGAGGAGGAACTCTCCTTAGGCCCCGAATCCGTCCGCGACGAAGAGGAGCCTTCCTATACCCACAACGAGAGCGACGGGTCGCTCTCAGATGATGAGAACGACACCGACCGCACCGGCAGCCGCTCTCCCTCGCCCGTTGCTACGGGCAACGCCGCCTCGCAGACTGTGTCTGCTCAAATCTCCGCTCCCGAGGCCGCCTCTCAGCAACCCCCCCCAGCTCCTAGCCATCTTCGCTCAATGCAAGGCCAGACAAGGGGGACTTACGAGAAAGCGACTGGGGCGCTCGTGGCAACTGCGGCGGTCCCGGCAAAGGCAACGCCCAACGCATTGGCAGCCCCTCCACCTGTGTCGACTTCAGCCCCTCCCCCTGCGTCAACTTCAGACCTGCCGATAAATGATCAGGTGGAGGGCACAGCGCCGTCAAAGAAGCGCAGACCTGGACGTCCTCGCACAAAGCCGCGGCGACTCCTTTGGGCCGGGTGCAATCCACTGCAAGTCTCGCAGACGATGGTCTGGCTCCCGCCGCAAGAACACCGTCGTGTATGCGCTTGCATACACTGATACCCTGCGCGACGAGACACGCAGGCTCGTCGACACCCTCGTCGACCGCATCAACGACGCAGAGTCAACGGCGATGACGGTCCGTACTGAGATCCGTAGCCTCGCCGCCAAACTCAAGCGGCTCGATGACGAGATTGCTGGCCTCCGCGAGGAGCGGGCCAATGTCTTCGATACTGGCAGTGAGTCGGGCGAGTCCCCGGTGCGCAAGTCGGGGAACAAGCGCAAGGCTCGCAAGCCCGGAGGCTTCTAGCTCCTCTAAACGGCCTCGTCCCGCTCAGTCCTCTGGCTCAAGTTCAGAGTCAGAGCATGACGCACCTGCCCCAGTCCCTGCTCGCGGCAAGCCGCCTGTTGTGCCACTGGAACAGCGCATCTCGGACGCACCGGCACGGGGATCTGGCCTCCCGCCTCCCTTCCATAGACCTCCTCCGCTGGCGTCTTCGTCGCTGCCCGTGTGCATCATACCTCCTCGTCAGCATCTCGTACGCCGGCATTCCCACCTACGGGTGCTCACGCTCCTCACTCTTCTCGTGCTCAATTGGCTCCTCGTGGCGATTTGCGCTCCTCTGCCGTGCCTGAAGAGGATGCGCACCGCTTCGGGGCTCTAGACCTCACGAAGATGACACTCGTGGTCGTCACGACGAGGATCCTCATCGTTTCGGGGGTTCTATGCCTCAGGAAGGGGGATCCGCGGTCGTCGCGATGACGGAGGGAGCAAGCGTGGCCGGGGGAAAGGAAAAGGAAAGGCACATAGAGGTGACCGGTCACGCGGTGACACGGGCGCTGATGATTCTCTTCCTCCGCCGTTCCGCGAGCCTGATGAGCTTGGGGTCGAGGTTGGCCCGGTCACTTGGGGACTCGCTCACGCGATGTCTTTATCCGATTTTGTGAGCGCATTGAGCGCGACGGCTATGCCCCGGCCCCCGTTCCTGTGTTCGTGAGCAAGCCTAGTCGGACGGATATGCCCGGGCCAAATTTGTTGGCGGAGGTGGCCGCAGTGCACGTCTCAATGCCCAGGCCTTGGCGTCGTCGTGGATGTCCTGGAGTCACCACACTCGGGAGTGCCTGCATGTCACTGTCAATGTCCTTGATTGACGTGTTGGGGTGAGAGATGAAAGCGCCGAGCGCACACCTACTCCTTTGTCTGATTCTAATAACCATTCTTCTACTACTAGCTCCTGCATTGGCCAGGAGCAAAGTATGTACTCCTCTCCTGTACCGGGTAGTGCTCCGGAAACAATCTAATACAGTTGTTGAGGAAGATGGGCGAGAGATAATTATCAGATGTTGGAATTGTGGATGGTCGTTCTTGCGGCGAATCTCTCTCACCCCGCCTTCTTTGCGGACCTCGAAAAATATGACATAAATTTCTTTCAGGAAACGCACTTATATCCTAGCCAGGAGCTGACGCTGCCTATTCCGGAGGGTTATGAAATCTTTGCGATATCCCGGGAGCCTTCTTCTACCTTTGATCGGCAGTGGGGCGGCGTAGCTGCAATTGTTCGTTCAATCTTAGGGCTACCGTTGACGAACCGCTGTCTGGACCGGACCTTTTGGTTCTCAAGCTCGGAGCTGCATGTCTATTTAATGCATATATCTTGCCACATGGTTCGCCATGGGAACAGTGGTCGCCTGTTCACCCGCTCCATAAGTTATCGCAATCCATTGCAACTGTCCGCATGCGGGGGGATGGGGTCGTCACCATCGGTGACCTGAACGGCCCGCACGGGTGACCGGAGAGCTTCAAAGGTTTTGCACCCACCGCGCTTTTCCCTGGATAAAACAGTCAACCACCCAGGGAAGAGCTATCCTCCAGATGGCGTTTGATCATGATCTGCGGCTCCTTAATGGTGACTTGAACTACGGGAATGGCTCTTGGGGATGGACATTTCGGCACAAACGCAAGAAGCCGCCAATCCCAGCAGATAAACCCCCACGGCAATCGGTGATAGACTATGCCCTCTGCGATCCATTGGCATGTGCGATGGTTCAGGACTTCGAGTCTTCCCTATAAACCAATGGTCTGACCATGCTCCGCTGGTGTTGAAAATGAAGATTCCTGAGATCCCGGTTGCGGTAAACCCACAAAATACATATCTTCGTGATAAAATCCGGGAATCCAAAACCAGCGATGCTTTTCTGGATGTCCTGTTGCGGGAGACTTTGGAATCCAGCTGAGTCCAGATGACAAACGCGCAGCCTTCTACGGGCCGGTTTATGCATCCGGCGCAAGGGGAATTAAGGTCTACACAGATGGTTCTTGTTTTGAAAATGGCCGCCCAAATGCGCGAGCAGGGGCGGGGGTGTATGTGGGCCCGAATAATAAATATATACCTCACTCCGTGTCACGGGTGATCAAACAAATAATAGGGGAGAGCTGCTTGCTATACTATACTGTCTGTCAAATATACCCGCCGATAGGCAATTGGACATTTATACAGATTCTGAATACTGTATTCGCTCGATCTTCTACTGGGCGCCCGGCTATGCGGAGACCGGCTGGAAATGGCCAATGCCGATATTCTGCAAGACATTGTATCCTGGATTAAATTTCGGTCATCCCCAATTCCAGTTATTCCATGTGAAGGCGCATGGGGGAACCTCCATAATGAGGCTGCGGACGCAGCAGCAAAAGCTGGGGCCTCGTTGATGTCTCCAGCAGATTGCTATATGTCATATCCCGCACCAGATGAACCTTTGCGCCCAAATCTTAGGTCCTCGACCTCAGGGCCCAAGGTGGTATGTAATATTCCTGAAATGCCAGATCAACCGCGCCCGACGCGTACTTACGATATGGCTGCTATAAACCCGAATGCTCATCGTGGTCGTAGGCTGAGCCGGGAAATACAGCATGTCCACCTGAAGCGACTGACGGATGCGTCGTCTAATTCAGCTGCTTTTTGGAAAGTTTATCGGGAGCATGGGCTGACCCAAAGCCAAGGGCACCAGCAGTGTCTCTCTCTGACCTAGCGGAATGCTTTGAGAAGCGGATGAATGCGCCAGATCCGCCTCCCCCTGAATTTAATCTGGATTACAAACGCGCGATTGAGGAGCGCGCGGAATCTATACCAAATCCATCTGGGGATCCAAACTCTCATGACAAGACACTTCATGGGCGTGTCATAGAGGAGGATATTGCATGGGCAAAGGAGCACCTGGAAGTCACTACAGGACAGCAGTAGACTGGACAGGACCACCTATCGCGAGGTCTCAGAGATCGATAATAGCAAGCTCTGTGAACTTATCAACGAGTGCCTGGACAGAAACGATGCACCTTCTATCTGGCTCACAACCTTGATTGCAGCGATTGCAAAGAGGGACAAACCTCTGTCTGAGGCTAACAGTTACCGAACTATAGGTCTCGAGAGCTGCTTCTTGAAGCTAATCTGCTTGCTCATCCACAAGCGGATCTATACCTGGGCTGAGGAGCGTGGAATAATCCCGCCTTCCCAGAATGGCTTTAGGGAGGGGTATCGCACGAACAACAATGGGTTTGTTCTCCGCTGCATGATAGAGCGAGCCCGCGCGGAGGGACGTACTCTCTGGGTGGCATTCCTGGATATAACTAATGCTTTCCCGTCAACAAATCGGGAGCTACTCTGGGTCAAACTGTATGAGATGGGCATTTCTGGGAAACTATTTGACTGGATGCGCATGCTGTACAGCAGAATGGAGTATGTTGTCACGTTGAATGGTGCACAATCAGATGTCTTTTACTCCGACATAGGTGTCTTGATTGGAGATCCCATATCACCCACGTTTTGGGACCTGTTCTTTGCAGACTTCAAACTCCACCCAGATCCCGACGATGTGATGCTGATAAATATAGTTATGTCGCATCTCGAGCACGCAGATGATATGGCCATTGTATCATATAGCGCCGATGGACTGCAGCGCCATCTAAATACTTTTTCACGCTGGTGCGGGAATAATTTGCTTGAAGCAAATGCGTCCAAATCCTGGGTTATGCTTTTCGGGCCGGTCCCGAAGTGCCTACCTGCTTTTACTCTTAATGGAAAGCCCATTGGCTATACAGACTGCTTCTGTTATGTCGGGCTGACTTTTCAATCCACGGATCGCAATATATTTGCATCTCATTATACTGCTAAAGCCTCTACGGCGCGCCGAACAGGGTTCTCTGTGCTGGGAATTGAGGCCTACATCGGAGATCTACCTCCCAAGGAGGGCCGCCTCCTCTACATGGCGTGCATCGACCCACACTTGGTGAGCGGGGCCGATGTGATCATCGACGTCGAGGACAGGGCATTGGCCCACCTTGAGAAAGTCCAAACCTCGTTTCTCCGCCGGCTACTGGGCCTGGGACCATACTCAATGCGCGCGCCGTTATTCACTGAACTGGGGCTAATCCCACTACGCTACCGGCGCTTGATTCTTGCTCTACGGTATGCGGGGTATATGGTGCACCTACCTGCATCCCATTATGCGAAGGCTGCTCTGGAAGACTCTTATCAGCTTTTCGTAAATGGACACCCCGGCTATTGGACAGACCTTGTGTATGCTCTCAGTAATCTGAAATATCCTGTGCTGCTTCCAGCGTTGCCAGACTTGACACCCGAGGGGTGTGTAGCCTTGGGCAAGGCGGTGTATACTTCGGCAATGAAGCACCTGGAGGCTGAGGTGTCTACCTCAACACGTCTGTACATGTTGCATGACCGACGTGAACCTCTGGATAATGAGAGCCCGAGGAAAATCACGGTGAAACTACGACATTACCTCGAGCTTGTGGAAAATGTTAAGCATCGCAAAGCCCTAACACGTCTGCTAGTGAGTCAGCACCCACTGGCTGTAGAGCGAATGCGATACAAGCAGCGGTATCATCGTGTAACTGTTCCTCGAGACAGTCGTCTCTGTCGATTTGGTTGCAATGCAACTGAAACCGTTGAGCATGCTCTGTTCTTCTGCAGAAAATCTGCCAAACTAGGACTATCG